>CAUYLG010071747.1:0-62799 GCA_963573385.1 Cacajao melanocephalus | reverse complement strand
TTTCTCTCCATTTGGTTGGTATGTCTTCCTCTATCCCTCTGTTTTGAGTCTTTGTGTATCCTTGCATGTGAGATGGGTCTAGATACAGCATACTGATGGATTTTAGCTTTTTATCCAATTTGCCTGTCCGTGTCTTTTGATTGGGGTATTTAGTCCATTTAAATTTAGGATTAATATTGATATATGTGAGTTTGATACTGCCATTTTATGGTTTTTATGTAAAGATCTTTTACTTCTTTGGTTAATTCCTAGGTGTTTTATTTATTTTATTGGAAGTGGAATTACTTTCTTGGTTTATTTTTCAGATTGTTCACTGTTGGCACAGAGAAATGCTGCTGATTTTTGTATGTTGGTTTCATATCTTACTTTACTGAATTTGTTCATCAGTTCTAATAGAGTTTTGGTGGCATCTTTAGATTTTTCCAAATATGAGATCATATAATGTGCCAACAAGAATAATTTGACTTACTTCCAATTTGGATACATTTTATTTCTTAATCATGTCTGCTTGCTCTAGCTAGGACTTTCAGTACTATGTTGAATAACAGTGGTGGAAGTGGGCATCCTGGTCATATTCAAAATCTAGGAAGAAAAGCTTTCAAATTTTTTCCATTTGGTATGATACTAGCGATGGATCTATAGTATATGTAGCTTTTATTTTGTTATGTTTCTTCTATGCTCAGTGTTTTTGTGGGTTTTCAGCATGAAGGAATGTTGAATTTTATCAAATGCTTTTCAAGATCAGTTAAAAGAATCAAAGTTTTTTTTTTTTCCTTTATTCTGGTTATATGATGTATTGCACTGATTGGTTTGCATACATTGAATCGTTCTTTCATGACAGTAATCTCACTTGGTTATGATGCATGATCTTTTTAATGTATTGTTGAGTTCTATTGCTAGGATTTTGTTGAGGATTTTTGCAACAATATTCATCAGGAATATTGCCTGTAGTTTTCTTTTATGATGTGTGTTTGACTCCTTCTGGTGTCTGGGTAATATTTGCCTTGTAGAATGAATTTGTCAGTATTCCTCTTCCCCTTCTATTTTTTAATATAGATAGGATTGGCATTTTCTGGAAATATTTGATAAAATTTAGCAATGTATCCCCTGGGTCCCAGGCTTTTCTTTGCTGGAAGACTTTTTAATATGGGTTAAATCTTACTATTTCTTATTTTTCTGTTCAAGTTTTGGATTTCTTCATGGTTCAATCCTGGTAGGTTGTATGTATCTAGTAATTTATCCATTTCTTCTATGTTTTCCAATTTATTTGCATAGAGTCACTCAAGGTAGCTTCTAATGATTCTTTGAAATCCTGTGGTATCTGCTGCAATGTCTCCTTTTTTTAATCTTTGATTTTATTTATTTGAGTATTCTCTCTTTTTATACATAGTAGTCTGGCTAAAATTTGGTCAATTTTGTTTATCTTTTCAAAACACCATATTTTTATTTGTCTTTTGTATTGTTTCCTTCATTTAAATTATATTTATATCTGCTCTTCATTATTTCTTTTCTTCTGCTGATTTTGGTTTTGGTTTGCTTTTGATTTTCTACTTCTTTAAGATGAATTGTTAGGTTGTTTATTTGAAGTTTTTCTACTTTTTTGATGTAGGTGCTTATAGCTATAAATTTCCCTTAGTATTACTTTTGCTGTATCTTATAGGCTTTGGGTATATTGTGTTTCCATTATCATTTGTTTTGAGAAATTATTCAGTTTCCTTCTAATTTCTTCATTGACCCACTGGTCATTCAGGAGCATATTTTAAAATTTTGATGTGTCTGTATAGTTTCCCAATTTCGTCTTGATATTAATTGTTAGTTTTATTCCATTATGGCTACAGAAGATCCTTGATATAATTTCAAATTTTGATTTTTTTTGTGTGGCCTAATATATGGTCTATCCTTGAGAATGAGAATGTTTCATGTGCTGAGGAAAAAAATGTGTATCCTGCAGCCATTGGATAAAATGTTCCTAAATATCTATTACATCAATTTGTTTTATAGTGTAGATTAAGTCCAATGTTTTTTTGTTGATTTTCTGTCTGGATGATATGTCTAATGATGAAAGTGGGGTGTTGAAGCCTCCAGTTGTTATTGTGTTGGGGTCTGTTACTCTCTTCAGCTCTAATAATATTTGCTTTACATATGTGGGTGCTCCAATGTGGGGGGAAATATATATTTACAGTGGCTATATTCTCTTGCTGAATGAACTGCTCTAACATTATAGCATGATGTTCTTTTCCTCTTCATATTTTTTGCCTTGAAATCTATTTTGTTTAATATAAATCAGGCTACTCCTGCTTTTTTTTTGTTCCATTGGCATGGAATATTGTTTTTATCTCTTGGTTTTTAGTCTATGTGTGTACAAGTGAAATGTGTTTCTTGTAGGCAACAGATCATTAGGGTTTTATTTATTTATTTTTTTATCCATTCAACCACTGTATGTCTTGACTGGAGAGTTTAGTGCATTTACTTTCAATGTTGTTATTGATAAGTGAGGGCTTACTTCTGTCATTTTATTATTAATTTTCTGCTTGTTTTGTGGTCTTCTCTTTCTTCTTTCTTTCTGTCATCCTTTCAGTAAACATGATTTTCTCTGGTGGTATATTTTCATTTATTGCTTTAAAATTTGTTGTGCATCTGTTGTATGATTTTTAATTTAAGGTTACCATGAGGTTTGCAAATACTATCTTATAACACACTATTTTAAACTAATGACATTATTTTACACTGATTGCATAAAAAACTAATTATCCAAGAAGTGAAGAAAAAAACTAATAAAACCCTACACTTTAACTTCTCTTCCCCTGCTTATTAACTTCTTGTTGTTTCTATTTACATCTTATTGTACCTTCTGTGTCTTGAAAATTTGTTGCAGTTATAATTTTTGCTCAGTTTATCTACTCAAGATATGAGTAGTTTGCACATCATAATTATTACAGTGTTATTATAATCTGTGTTTTTCCATGAACCAACTATTATCAATGAGTTTTGTACCTTCAGGTGATTTCACATTGCTCATTAATGTCCTTTTCTTTCAGATTGAAGAACTCATTTTAGTATTTTCTGTTGGATAGGTCTGTTATTGATGAAATCCCTCAGTTTTTGTCTGTCTTGAAAGCTTTTATGTCTTCTTCATGTTTGAAGGTTGTTTTCATTGGATATACTATTCTGTGACAAAAGTTTTTTCACTTAGCCTTTTTAATATGTCATGTTATTACCTCCTGGCCTATAAGGTTTCCCTTGAGAAGTCTGTTGCCAGCCATATTGGAGCTCCATTTTATGTTATTTGTTTCTTTTCTCCTGCTGATTTTGGGATTCTTTTTCATCCTTGACCTTTGGGAGTTTTATTATTAAATGTCTTGAGGTGCCTTGTTTGAATTAAATCTGCTTTGTGTTCTATAACCTTATTGTGCTTGAATGTTGATATCTTTCTCTTGTTTTGGGAAGTTCTCTGTTATCACTCCTTTGAATACAGTTTCTATCTCTATCTCTCTTTACCTCTTCTTTAGGGTCAGTAACTCTTAGATTTGCTCTTTTGAGGCTATTTTCTAAATCCTGTAGGCATGTTCTACTCTCTTATTCTTTTTATCTTAATTGCATATTTTCAAAATTATCCTGTCTTCAAGCTTATTAATTCTTTCTTCTGCTTGATCAGTTCTGCTATTAATAGACTCTGATGCACTCTGTAGGATGTCAATTGCATTTTTCAACTCTAGAATTTGTTTTATTCTTGCTAATTATTTTAATCTCTTTACTAAATTTATAAGACAAGATTCTGAGTTTCTCATCCGTGTTACCTTGAGTTTTGTTGAGTTTCCTCTCAAGATAAGTGATTTTGAATTATATGTCTGAATGTTCGCATATCTCTGTTACTCTCTCATTGGTCATTGGTGGCTTATTCAGTTTGTTTTGTACGGTCATGTTTTCCTAGATGATTTTGATTCTTGTGGATGTTTGTCAGTATCTGGGCATTGTAGTCTTTACAGTCTCAGCTTATTTATACTCATCCTTCTTGGGAAGGCTTTCCAGGTGTTTGAAGGGACTTGGGTGTTGTGATCTAAGTTTTTTGTTACTACAGCAGTCTGTATTAGGGAGCACCCAAAGCCCAGTAATTCTGTGGTTTTAGCAGATTTGTAGAGGTATTCCCTTGATGGTCTTGGATAAGATCTGTAAGAATTCTCTGGATTACAGGACAGAGACTCTTGTTTTCTTCCCTTAATTTCTCCCAAACATTTGGAGTCTCTTTCTCTGTTCTGAGCCACCTGAATGTGGGGAAGTGGTGATGCAAGCACCCCTGTGGCCACCACCCCTGGAACTGTGCTGGGTCAGACTTCAAGCAACACAGCCTTGTGTATCTCCCAAGGCTCAAGATAACCACTGCCTGGCTACTGCATATGTTTATTCAAGGATCTGGGACTCTACAGTCAGCAGGTGGTAAAGCCAGCCATGCTTGTGTCCTTGCCTTCAGGCTAGTGAGTTGTCCTTGGTCCTACTTGGATCCAAGAATGCTGTCTGAAAGCCTGGTCTTGGGGTTGGAAATCTTAGAAATTCACCTGGTGCCCTAATCTACAGCAGTCGAACTGTCACCCAAGCCGCAAGACACAGTTCTTTCTACTCTTCCTGCCAATTTTCACAAGCAGAGGAGTCTCTCCTTATGGCCACCACCACCCCACTCCCATGGCATGTACTGCCTGGCTGCTTCCCGTTTTCATTCAAGGCCCAAGGTCTTTTCAGTTAGCTTATGGTGAATGCTCTCAGGCCAGAGACTCTCTCTTTTTGGTAACAGTCTTCCCTCTGGCCCAGTGCAGATCTAGAAATGTCATCCAAGAGCCAAAGCCTGGAACTGGAGACCCTAAGATCCCAATTGGTAATATACTCTACTGTAGCCAATCTGATAACTATGCTGTAAGACAAAGTCTCCTTTACTCCTCTCTTTTCTTTTCTCAAGCTGAAGGAGTCTATTCTCATTGTCAGCACAACTGTAAATGTGCTGGATCACACCTGAAGCTAGCCTGTCTTTCAGTCTCACCCAAGGCCCATGTGCATACTGCTTGACTACTATTGTTGACTCTTCAGAGCACAGGGCTGTTTAATCTGCAGATGATGAATGCTTCTAGGACTGGTTCCTTCCTTTCAAGACATGGGTTTCCTTCTGGCTTAGAAAAAAACATGACACTTCCGTGTCTAGAAGTTTTGTTAGAGAGCTAGGTCCTGAAGTGGGGGCCTCAGGACTCTGCCTGGTGCCCTATCCTCCTGTGGCTGAGCTGGTATTCAAATTGCAAGACAGTGTCTTCTTTATTCTTCCTCCTCTTCTTTTTTCTTCTCTTCTCAAGCTGAAAGAATGAGTATCTCCAGTAGCTGCAACTTGCACTGCCTGCGTTCAGGAGAGAGGTGGTGCAAGCACCCTCTTGGCACCCCTAGCTGGTGTCTCACTAGGTTGCTTGCTCTCCAAGGCCACTGGCTTCAAGCACAGCAAAAGACAAGGGCTTGCCTGGGAGTTACAGTCTTTGTGGCTTAGACTGTCTTTTAAGTTTATACAGAACCCCATAGCACTTTAGCTTGCAGTGGAAAGGCTTGCCAGAACTTGGTTTCTGACACCTGGGAAGGGCAATTCCCCTCTGACTAGGGCTGGTCTAAATGCTCCCTCTGTGGGTGCCAGCTGAGTTCTATCTGGTATTGCCTTCTGCTGTGACAGGGCAGCATTGAGTTCCAATGCAAATTCCCACAATCACTGCACTCTTTCTACCTGGAGTGCACAGATTCTCTCTCCACAGCACACAGCCATAGCTAGGGGAATCAGAAGGGTTAGCATTGCCAATTTATTACCGTGTTTCCTACCCCTTTCAGTGTCTGTTTCTATAATATGAAGTTACAACCAGGTGCTGTGATCAGTCACCTGATTTTTGGTGCTCATGAAGGTGCATTTTTGTGTGGATATTTTTTCAATATTTTGTTCCTGTGGAGTGAATAATTGGTGGAAGCGTCCAAACAGCCATCTTGCTCTACCTCATACCTCCTCCTGTAAAACAAGTCTTGACATTTATTTATTTATTATTGATGTGTTTTATATATTACAGTTTTAGGCTAAGTGTGATAATTTAATAAGAAGATTGAAATCGTACCATGTTTTTGTTATTACCGACCATAATTGAGTGAAACTGGAAGTTATTAGCAGAAGGAAAACTGGAAAATTCACCAATATGTAGACATATAAACAACATACTCTTGAACAACTACTGGGTCAAAGAAGAGTTAAAAAGAGAAATTAGGTAATACTTTGAGACAAACAAAAGTGAAAGCACAATACACCAAGCCTTTCGTGATATAGTAAACAGAGTATTAAAAGAGGTTTATTGCAATAAATATCTATATTACAAAAAAGAAACATGTTAAATAAACAACCTATCTTTACATACAAGAAAGTAGAAAAAGAACTAACCAAGACCAAGGTTAGTAGAATAAAGAAAATAAAGATTGGAACGTGAATAAATAAAATAGAAAATAGAAAACAATAGAAAAGTTTCATAAAAGCAAGAATTAGTTTTTTGAAAAGATAAGAAAAATTGACAAACCCCTTAAACCCTTAGCTAGATTTTTAAAAAAGATAGGTGTAAATAAATAAAATTAGAAATGATCAAGGAAACACTACAACTGATACTAGAGAAATAAAAATAATCATAAGATACTTCTATAAGGAATTATACACCAACAAACTGGGTAACCTATAAAAAATTGACTAAATTTATGTCAAGACTAAACCATGAGGAAATGGAAAGGCTGAATAGACCTATGACTAATATGAGGAGTGAATCAGTAATCAAAAACCTCCCCGTAAAAAAATGTCAAGGATCAGATGATTTCATTGGTGAATTCTACCAAACATTTAAAGAAGAATTAATGTCAGTTCTTCTCAAACTCTTCCAAAAATTTAAAGAGAAGGACACACTTTCAAACACATTTTATAAGGCCAGGGTTGCCCTAATACCAGACTCATACAAAGACACCACAAGAAAACCACAGGTTCATATTGCTAATAATTACAGATGCAAAAATTCTCAACAAAATACTAACAAACTGAATCCAACAAGACATTTAAAGAATCATATACCATGACAAAAGTGGCTTATCTACAATTCAAGAATGGTTCAACATATTGCAATCAACTGCATTATACCACATTAACAGAATAAAGAGTAAAGATCATATATTGCCTCTGTAGATGCAGACAAAAAATTTGGAAAAATTCAGCACCATTTCATGGTAAAAATTCTCAACACATTTGGTAGAGAAGGAAATTACCTCAAAATAGTAAATGCACATATAAGCTGACAGCTAATACCGTACTCAGTGGTGAAAAATGGAAACTTTGACTTATAAGATCAGGAAGAAGGCAAAAATGCCCTTTTGCCACTTAAGTTTAACATAGTATTAATAGTCCTGGCCAATTCAATGAGGCAATTAAAAAATAGTATTTAAGAAATAAAATTGTCTCTGTTAGCATAAGACATAATCTTATGTATAGAAACCTTTAGGATTTCACCGAAAAGCTATTAGAACTAATGGACTAAGTCAGTAAGGTAGCTGGAGAGCAAATCAACACAATAAAGTAATTTGCATTTTATACACTAACAATGAACAATCTAAAAGGAAATTAGAAAAAAATTCTATTTACAATAGTACCAAAAGAATATACTTAGGCATAAACTGAACTAAGGGTTTGAAAGACTTGTCTACTGAAAACTAAAAAACATTGATGAAAGAAATTAAAGACAAATAAATGAAAAGACTATATGTTCAGGATTAGTAGGCTCATTATTGTTAAATATCCATACTACCTAAGCCATCTACAGATTCAATGCAATCCCTATCAAAATCCCTATGGAAAACAATTCTACAATTCATATGAAACCACAAAACATGAAGACAAGTCAGGCTTGAGAAAAAAAAATTAAGCTGGAAACATTACTTTTTTAAATTTCAAAATATACTACAAAGATAAAGTGATTAAGACAGTATGGTTCTGGCACAAAGACAAATTTATAGACTAGTGGAACAGAATACAACATCCAGAAATAAATCCATGCATATATGGTCAAATGGTCTTTGAAAGGGTGCCAAAAATATGCAATGGGGAAAGGATAGGCTCTTCAAGAAATGTTGTTGACAAAACTGGATAGTCACATTCAAAAGAATGAATGTTTATTCTACACATAAAAATCAACTCAAAGTGCATGAAAGAATTAAATGTAAGATATGGAACTGTAAAACTCCTTTAAAAATAGGAATCAAGCTTAGTGACATTGTTCTAGAAATGATTTCATGGACATGAAACCTCAAGTATGGGCAACAAAAACAAAAATAAGTGGAACTATATTAAAATTAAAAGTTTCTGTATAACATTGTAACATATATGCAATTATGTATGTGTGTACATATAATTTATATATGTGATAGAGATTATACATGTATAACTATATAGTTGTATACAACTATTATGTATACAAGTATATATATTATGTACACAAGGGTAATTTGTACATATAATTATATATACAACTATAATTTGTCCATTTACAATTACAAAAATTAAAAAGATAAATGTGAAATTGACCATAAAAATAAAGTTTTTGCACAGCAAAGGAACTAATCAACAGAGCAAAAAGACAACCATGAAATGGGAGAAAATATTTACAATCCACATATCTGATAATGGATTACTCTTCAAAATGCGTAAGGAAATCCCACAACTTAATGGCAAAAAAAAGAGCTAATAACCTGTTTAGAAAATGGACTAAGATTTGAATAGACATTTTGCCAAAGAAGACCTACAAACGGCAAACAGGCATATGAAAATTTGCTCAAAATTACCAGTCATCAAGGAAATAAAAATCAAAACCCCAATGAGATATTCTCCTCACACCTGTCAGAATAAATATTATTTAAAAAATAATCTCCAAAGATAACAAGTATTGGTGAGGATATGGAGAAATTGGAACTCTTGCACACTGCTGGTAGAAATGCAAAATTGTGCAGCCTCTAAAAAAAATTTGGAAATTCCTGAAACAGTTAAAAATAGTTTTTGTAAATGGTGAAATGTAAGAAACCCTAAAGAACTGGTAACTTCCTTCTCATTTTCAGTCAAACCATTGGAGGCATTGGCTCTCAGGAGGCAGAGATGTTGGTTATACCTTATTTATCCCAATTAGAAAAACTCTGTGGCCTACAGGATGGTGGCCAGAGTTGAATCCAGACACTGCTTTTCTCAGCTCAAATTGAGAGATTTGCTTTCCAGTGCTTCATGGAAGGCAGAGGCTGGCAGACTCACTGCCACTTTAGTTACTCTCTTAACAGGAGTATAATCTTAAATCAAAGGCCCTAGCCACAAACACTGTCAATCTGGATTCTTCCAGGATTAAAAAACAATCCCCCTATCTATGACGATACTGGTTGTGATAAGCTGCAAATCATTCAATAGCTTTACTTTGGGAACCTCACAAGACAGAGAAGTAGCTGAGAAGACACTATTTTTAGACTTTTAGATAGGTTTATCTCATTCAGCATAGAGGCCACAGTAACAAAATTGTGATTAGAAATGTTCCAGAGAAGAAAAAGTGACATTTGCTCATCTTTGGACATTTTAGAACTCAGACTCTGTATCTTGCAAGCTGCTGAATCTTTTCTAAATGGCGTTTGTGAGGGTATCACCAGACAAGGGGAAATGAAGCAGGCACTCATAAGTCATTATTTCTGCAAAATGTCTGTTCACATAATCCCTTTTGGTCAGGGTATCATATCTCAGACTCACAGCCCTCCATGGCAGGGGGCACAATGAGGCGTTAAGTCTTGGACAGGAAACCTACTTAATACCCGATCACTTCAAAATAGTGAGCTGTGGAAAACTGTTTCTGTGTCCAGAATGAATTAACTCCTGCTTTGGGGTGTGTGGTGGTACAGAAAGTAGTATGAAATTGTGTTCTAGAAAACCCCAGGCATATAGACTGGAACTAAATGTGTGACTTGAACAGCAATATATCATTCTTACTAAGTTCAGAGAATCTCCCCAGATCCCCAACTAAATTAATTGTCATAGACCACCTTAATAATGGAGATAGTTTCACTGGAGAACAAATATCTAACCTACTAACATGTTTGTTTCACATTCGCTGCGAACACTTTTTTCCCACTAAAACAATTCACCTGAGTAAAGAAAATAGCAATATAATCGATAGACTTAAAATTGTAATCATGTTAGTAAACTGCCTCATTGTGTATCAAACAGTCACATACAGGGATCTTATGTTTTTAGTAACTAGAAGTGCTATTTGTCCGTACAAATTTGCCTTATAATCTGTTTTCATTGTCCTTTATAGTGTATAGTTTTACATGTATGTCTTCTGCATTAATGGATGAATACGGTTAACTGTGAGCAAACAAGGACGCCTCCCCTTCTCTATAGAAGGGATTACAGGATAAGTCTAAAGAATGGGATGTTCCATGCAGCTGAGCTGAAGAAAAAGGAAATTCAATAAAGAGAAATAGTGCAGTTAGGTCTTGTAAGACTTAAAGGAGAAAAGATTCCTGCAGCAATGGCTCAGATTTTAGCTGGCATCTTTTTGCTGTAATCTACACAATAAGAAACAAATGAAGAAGGACAGGACTTCATTCCAACCCTTGTTTTCTTTCATATGTTCATACACCCACCAACATGCAAAAACAATGCTTCTTGGCATAAACAGCACTTCCATTATCTAACATAATATTTAACTAGAGAAAGGATATTATTTTGCAAGACCAATCTTGTGAGATACAGGGTCCACGACTTACCGTGGTCTAACTCTTTATTTTTTATCAAAGTCAGTCCCTTTGGGAAAAATATACTTAGAAAATAATATCTTGCATTCCTATACAGACTTTTTACTGGCAAAGATAATTTTACCCATGAGGCTTACACATATTTTGTGAATGTTTTTAAATACCAACATTTTCTTGGTATACCGGATATAGCATGGCTGAGATGATATCACTATTTGCCTCAATAAATAGACTTTTCTTATGCAAAGCATTATTTTTGGGTTGATACATTTCAAATATCCTTGATTGCTTCAGAAGCTCCTTATACACTGCCTTTTGAATAACCTTTTGTCCCCCAGGAGACTTATCTGTGCTTATAACCATCTGACAGATTTTCCTTCAATTCTTAAAAATAAGAGGTCTCTCATTATCAGAGCTCATTTCTTCATCTGTTTCCTTAAATTCATCTCCTTCTTCATCTTTACAAACCTGGTTCAATTTGTTAGCATTTCTCTTTTATACTTAATTAATTTATCTTCACTGGCTCATTTTTCTCACTTATTTAATAACTCTAGTGTCTTTCATTCTCAAACTACCCTACCTTGACACTGTATCTCCCACCTGACACCGTTTAATCTTCAGCTCTCCATCTTGTGTAAGTGTGTTCTTCTTCTTCTTTTTCTCCTCTGTTCTTATTCTTCTTTTTCTATAATATTAGCCATATTCCATTCCTCCATTTATTTTTTACTCCCTAATCCCTGTGATTCGCTTTCAACTTCTCCCACTTTGGAAACTACTATAGGAAATTATTAGTTACTGTCTAATTGCAAATTCCAGTGAACATTTTCTATGGTGGCAATTTATGCTCTCCCTCATTTGGTAAGTGTTGGTGAACCCCAGGCTTCTGACTTTTGTCCAGTACTCTTTTTCTACATATTCATTTGTCATTGTATTATCTAACTCCAGCACTTTCCTTGATGACTCCCAATGCATTATCTTTAGGTTACTTTTATTTTCTTCATTTGTCCCTAGGTAAGGTAAACTTGCTGGACATTTGGGACATTTGGATGTCTGAACCACTCTACAAACTCATTATGTTTCAAATTAAACTTAACAGTTTTATCTCTAAGATGATTTTGAGAAATTTAGAAGTAGGAAAATTTACAAAGAATAATTTTTTAAAGCCAAATTTTATCTAACCTTTAACAAATAATACCAATAACAAAAATTTTTAAATATTCTTAATTTTGAAATGTTAACATATGAATGCTAATATTAATATCAATTTTGAATATTTATACAAAAATCCCAAACAAAATATTCATAAGATAAACTAGCAGCTTATCAAAACAATAAAATGCCACAACTGAGCATATTATATTTTAGAAATGGTTTAAAATTAAAATAAGAAATCAGTATGAATTATAACATTAAAATAGCAGAGGAGAATGATATATGAACAAAGCAAAACATGTGATGGCATTTGAAAGAAATGAGAAGTTAGCCCTAATTATAGAGCATACTTGCATACAACAAAGTAAATATTAGTTGAATGGTAAAATACTATACTGATTTCCATTAAATTGGTTAAACAACTAAGATTCTGGCTATTACTCCAATACTTGACATAATCATATTTATTTTAATAAAAGTAAAGAAATAATGATTTAAAAAGAAAATTCATTTGCATTCATAGATAATCTGACTGAACACATAGAAATCTCACATACTATTAAAACTAAAAATAGATTACCAGGTTATGGTTAGACTGAAAATGCCAGTGTCCACATATGATATATGATAGTATGGGGGAAAACTATCAGTATCAGAAAAGTCATGAATGCACTTTAAAAAAATTACTCCCCAGGAAAAGGATATTATATATAAAATAAAATCAAGATCTAGAATATCTGTGTGTATTCATAAACCAGCAGGTTGAGAAAATGGGCAAAAGAAACAGGAAAGTAATAGTAAATAAGGAGATTGGCTAATAAATACATATAAAAGAGACTTAACAGGTTAGTTAAAAAAATAAATATGTTATTAGATGGACACGTGGAGTTACAGGATACTTTCATTTCCAGCTGACCAGAGTAGACATTATAAAAGTAGAGGAGCATTTAGAAAAGATCCAAGTGTAAACATCAGCTATGACTGTAATTATTCAGTCTTGTTATTTACAGACTCCTCTGAAACAATATTCTAAGTAGAGTTTAAAAAAATTATAACCTAAATACTGATCAGTATGAGAGTTTAAAAACATTTAGATTGGACGCGGTGGCTCACACCTGCACCCACCATTCAGTTGCACTAGAAACTGCTAAATTACAGAGAATAATTGGTCCTCATAGCCTACTTGTCCTCATATCCTACTTTCTGACTCACACTTTATTCTTCCAAAAGGAGGAACTGCTTATAAATTATCACAAAGAATAATTTAGCAGTTTCTAGTGTAACTGAGTGGCAGAAGATCCAGGTCCTGGTTAGGTCCAAGTTCAGGGACGTGACAGTGATTATCCCTGTTTCTAGCTTTATACAAGACTAGATCTAGTTTCCTACAATACCCAGACAGATCTCCCTACAAACGCTGGCTCTGTGTTAGATATTAAAACCCAAACATTTAATATATGAATATTTTATCCAGATCCTCTCCTCCCCTATATTTCTTTCACCTTCTCCCCTCAGCCTTGCTTCAAACTTCTGACTGACTAGCTGGCTCCTGGAGATTTTTTTTTTTCTTTAATTAAAATAGAGCTAACTAGAATTTCTATGTTTGAAGGATAAGTGTATCAAGAATTGATGGGAGGGAGGTATTCTTGTATCTACTTAGACTGCAGTATTGACAATAATGACCTATATTTTTTATCTGGTTGTGTTGTTGGCCATCCAGCCAACCAAACTCAAAATATAGGAAGTATCCCAGACTCTCTTTTTCACCATCAAGATCCATTGCTTCTCCAAGTCTTGCTGTTTTTATTACCTAAATATTTAATAATTTGTTTCTTCTCTATTTGTTATGTTATCTTTGTCCTAGTTTATGTCTTTAGTGTCTCTCATCTGGACTATGGCAAAGTTCTCTCACTGGTATCCAGGAGTATGGTCTTCAAACCATGTTTCGTCATGGCAACATTATCTATCTGGAGTAGAAAACTGAATATGACAAAACTTTTCAATGTTTCATAAGCTCTTTGATGTTGTATGAAAAGCCTCCATGATCTAGCCCTTTCCTCTTGTCCTCATATTCTACTTTCTTCTTTATTCCTCTTGTCCTCATATTCTACTTTCACACTTTATTCTTCCAAAAGGAGGAACTGCTTATAATTCTCTCCTTATTTTCTGAGTGAAATAACACCACTTCATATTTTTGTTGGACTCATTCTGAGTCATAATTTAAAATTCAAATCAGGCCTCAGTTCTTACAGTATATCTCCTTTTTTTTTTTCTCCAAATATCCCATCCTAGATTCTTGTGTTATCTCTGTCACTGCAGATAACATTATTTTGTACAGTTATCTCCATGTGTCTTTGTTTTTTATTAAAATGTTAGGATTGAAAATATATTCCTACGTAAAGTCACATTTACTGTGTAACAAACCATCACAAAATTTAGTGGCCAAAATCAACAATCATTTAATTAACTTATATTCTTTGGACCAGAAATTAGAAGTTGGCTCGTGTGAATGGTTTTTCTGGTTTCCACTGGAGTCCTTCGTGCATCAACTTTCAGTTTTGCATCAACTAGAAGGTTCTGGGTTTTAACTGGAGTAATGGGTGTAAGAAGGTTACATGTTTTTCTTCATCCAGCAGGCTAGCTCAAGCTTGTGAAAAGCTCAGCTGGTTTCAAAATATGAGAGTGTAAGTAAACAAAGTATTTGCAGCCTAGGCTGGTTTCAGAATGAGGTAATATTTGTTCTGACTCATCCTTTTGGCCAAAGTAAGTCACAGAGTCAGCTCAGTATCAAGACTTGACAAATAGACCTTCTCTTGACAGAAGGGGCATGGGCATAGATTCAGAAAGGATTTGGGGCCTTTTTTCCAATATTCTTGGTCTCTTTCCACACTTTTCTTTTCTACACATAAATCTCTTGGGAAATACCAAGATTTCCATAAATATTTTCTTAATTTAGGTTGTATCAGAAATAGACTTTAGAATTTGAGTGCATGTAGTTTAAGAATTGCAGGTAAAATTGGTAGAGAAGTGATAAAACCAAGGGATGGAAACTATTAGATTTCTCTAGAAGGACAGAACTAATATGAGTAATATGAGATACACACACACAAACAAAGGAGAGTTTATTAAGTACTATTAACTCATATGATTATAAGGTCCCACAATAGGCTGTCTGCAAGTTGAGGAGAGAGCAAGCCAGTCTGAATCTCAAAGCTGAAAAACTTGGAGTCTGATGTTCAAGGGTGGGAAACATCCAGCATGGAAGAAAGATGTAGGCTGGAAGCTAAGCCAGCCTAGCGTTTTCACATTTTTCTGCCTGCTTTATTATATTCGCTGGCAGCTGAGTAGATGGTGCCAACCAGATTAAGGGTAGTTCTTCCTTCTCCAGCCCACTGACTCAAATGTTATCTTCCTTTGGCATAATCCTCACGCCCAGGATCGATAGTTTGCATGCTTCAGTTCAATCAAGTTGACACTCAGCATTAACCATCACAAGTCCACCCCTTGTCAACTTGAACCCATACACATCTCCTGAGATCATATATAATCTTCAAATAAAGACAATAAGGTCATAATTATACCTAACATAATATAACTGCCCTTCATACAACTGGAAATGCACCAATCCCCAACCCAAATGCTATTTCATAGAGTTAACAATACTTAAATGCTGATAGGAAGTCAGTAAATCTTATGTCGCATGATGAAAAAGAAAATAAAATCAATTTTTAGTACAAGGGTATACACAAACATGTCTTTATGTCTTTAATAAAAGAAGGCAGAAATACTCATAACAATTTACAATCCTCGTTTCTGCAGCTAGTCACATGGTCGCAGCTGGTATTGATGACTACCTTCTGCTACTACCCATTCTGTATTCCCTTTGCCTTCAGCAAGCACTTCAGCAATCACCTCAGCAGGTTGTGTTTTTTTTTTCCTGGTAAGATTACCCAAACCTTCATTCCTGAAGGGTCTGGGCCATTTGTAGTCCTACCTGGATTCAGCTATGGCAGTTAACCATTGACCTTAATCGCAGGGCATGGTAATATTAAGAGATGCCCTAATGGATCTCCTGTATTCCATGTATACTCTTCCTTACCTCTATGGTGGAGTAATAGACTGATTTCATCTTGATATTCCCAGTCAATCACCCCAGAAAACACTGTAACTCCCTTCTTAGCCTGTTGACTTAAAGGTAGGAGGAGCCCAAAGTGTCCAGGTGGCAATCTTAACTTTCAGTTTAATGGGATCATTGTTGTGTCTCCTGGTGGCAGTGTTTCTCCCTCTGGAACTAGGACCTGTAGGCCAGCAGAACATAATGTCATGGGAACAGGAAGCAAAAATTTTGCTAGTAGATCACTAGGGGTGATGGTGAGTGATACCACTTCCACTTCCACCACATCATTCCTGGACCTGTGAATCCTGGCTATGGAAGAAACTGTATATTGGACACTGATCCAGAGCATACACAGCCTTCTGGAGAACTTTGCCCCAGCCCTGCAAAGTATTGTCACCTAGTTGTTGTTGTAATTGTAACTTTAAAAGGCCATTCTACCGTTCTATCAATCCAGCAGCTTCAGGATGTTGGGGAACATGGTAAGACCAGTGAATTCCATAAGCATGAGCCCACTGTTGCACTTCTTTAGCTGTAAAGTGAGTGCCATGGTCAGAGGCACTGCTGTGTGGTGTAGATAAAGCATCACCATCACTAATGGTAGATAAAGCATTCCGTGAGTCCAGAGACGGTAGTTTTGACAGAAGCACTGCGTGCAGGATAGGCAAACCCAAATCTGGATTAAGTGTCTATTCCAGTGAGGACAAACCTCTGCCCTGTCCGTGATGGAAGAGGTCCAATATTTTCAACCTGCCACCAGTAGCTGGCTGATTACCCCAAGAAATGGTGCCATTTTGAGGGCTTGGTGTTGGTCTCTGCTGTTGGCAAATTGGGCACTCAGCAGTGGCCGTAGCCAGGTCAGCCTTGGTGAGTGGAAGCCCATGTTGCTGAGCCCATGTGTAACCTCCATCCCTGCCACCATGGCTGCTTTGTTCATGGACATACTGGGTGATGATAGGTGGCTATGAAAAGAGGCTGAGTGATGTCCACAGAACGGATAGGTCATCCTATCCACTTGATTATTAAAATCCTCCTCTGCTGAGGTCACCCGTTGATGAACACTCACATGGGATACAAATATCTTCAGTTTTTGACCACTTAGAGAGGTCTATCTACATCATTCTTTCCCAAATTTATTTGTCACCAATTTTCCAATCATGTTTCTTTCAAGTCCCTGACCATCCAGGCAAACCATTGGCTATAGCTCATATATCAGTATAAAATCACACATCTGGCCATTTCTCCTTCAATGAAAAGTGCACAACCAGATGCACTGATAGAATTTTTGCCCACTGGGAAGATTTCCCTTCACCACTGTCCTTCAGGAATGTCCTTTAAAGGGGCTGTAGTGCTGCAGCTGTCCACTTTTGTGGTGCCTGCATATTGTTCAGAAACGCTTGTGATCCAGGCCCTAGTCTTCTCTTCATCTGTTAACTGATCATAGGGAACTCCCCATGAAGCCATCAGTGCAGGCAGTGGAAGAGAAAGCAGGCTGGCAGAAGTGGCTAGATGGTTTAGCCACTTCTTTATGGCTAGATGGTTCAGAAAGCACCCAGTTCATGATAGGCAGTTCAGGTTGCATGGTGGCAATGACCCATAGTTAAAATATTCAGTTTCCACCAAAGCCCAGTACTGAGCAAAGAGCTATCTCTCAGAAGAAGAGTAGTTATCTGCAGAAGATGGTAGGGCCTTGCTTCAAAATCCTAGAGGCCTCTGCTGTGATTCACCCATGGGGGCCTGTCAGAGGCTCCAAACAGCATTCCTATCTGCCACTGACACTGACACCTCAAGCACCATTGGATCTGCTGGGTGATATGGCCCAAGAGGCAGAGAAGCTTTCACAGCAGCCTGGACCTGTTGCAGAATCTTCTTTTGTTCTAGACCCCACTCAAAATTGGCAGCCTTTTGAGTCACTCGGTAAGTGGGCTGGAGTAACACACCAAAATGAGGAATGTGTTGTCTCCAAAGTCCAAATAGGCCCACTAGGTGTTGTGCCCCTTTCTTGGTTGTAGGAGGGGCCAAATGCAGCAACTTACCCTTCACTTCGGAAGGAATATCTTGACAGGCCTTATACCACTGGACCCCTATAAATTTTACTGAGAGAGAAGTTCCCTGAATTTTAGTCATGTTTATTTCCCATCCTCTGGCATGAAAATTCTCACCAATAAGTCCAGTGTGTTTGCTACTTCTTGCTCACTGGATCTAATCAGCATAATGTCATCAATATAATGGACCAGGGTGATGTCTTGCAGAAGGAAAAAGTGATGAAGTTCTCTCCAAATAAGATTATGACACAAAACTGGAGAGTTGATATGCCCATGAGGTAGGAGTGTAACAGTATATTGCTGGCCTTGCCAGCTGAAGGCAGATTGCTTCTGGTGAGTCTTATGGACAAGAATGGAGAAAAATGCATTTGCCAAGTCAGTGGCTGCATGCCAGGTACCAGGAGATGTGTTAATTTGCTTAAGAAATAAAACTGCATCTGGTACAACAGCTGCAATTGAAGTCAGCACTTGGTTAAGCTTATGATAATCCACTGTCATTCTTCATGATCCATCTTTGTTCTGCACAGGCCAAATAGCAGAGTTGAAAGGAGATGTGGTGGGAATCACCACCCCTGCACCTTTCAAGTACTTGATAGTGGCACTAATCTCTGCAGGGATGCAATATTGTTTTTGATTTACTATTTTTCTAGGTGGAGGCAGCTTTAATGGCTTCCACTTGCCCTTTCTCACCATAATGGCCCTCACCCTACCAGTTAGGGAGCCAATGTGGGGGTTCTGCCAGCTGCTAAGTATGTGTATGCCAATTATGTCTTCTGGCACTGGGAAAATGTCCACAGGATGAGTCTGGGGACCAATTGGACCCACTGTAAGTCAGACCTGAGCTAAAATCCCATTAATTACCTAACCTCCATGAATGCCTGCTTTAAATGGAGGACCCCAATGACTTACCGGATTCTGTCTAATCAACATCATCTCAGAGCCAGTGTCCAGTAGTCCCCAAAATGTCTAATTATTTCCCTTCCCCCAATGCAGTCAACTCACCCTGGTAAAAGGCCAGAGGTCTTCTTGAACGTGGATGAGAGAGAGATTAACAGCATAAATTGTTAGTAGTGTAGTGTGGTCCTTCCTCAAGGGGACCCAGCCTCCCCTTTATTCAAGGGATTCTGGGTCTGTAAACTGGCTCATGTCTGAAAATTGATTGAGGGGCCATGATTCTCTGTTTTTGTTATTCAAATTTGTCTTTTATCCATTTGACCTGGAAGTTTTCTGCTTATGTAAATTAAGTGGGCATACAGTAGGCTTCCTATCAATTCCACTTTTAGGGACACCATGATTAATTTGCCAATGACAGAGGTCTACACAAGTCAAGACTATTCTGATTACTGCTTTGCCTCTGCTGTCCGTTACTGTAGCTATGCCCTCCTTGCCTTTGATGGGTTAGTGCTGCCACTTTGGACCCTGCCACCTCAGGACTCAATTATTCTCATTTTATTTAAATTTTGTTGTTGAGTGATTGTGTTTCCTACTGTTAGATCTGACATACAGAGAAGAGCAATTACAGGGCTCTTCAAAGATGAGGTGCTGCCCTCACAAATCTATTTCAAAAGGCATTAGTCAAGGGTATATCTTCTGGACCCTCTCAGCTGGGATGAGTAGGTCTTAAGTGACTAATCTGCTCTACAACCCTAATCTCCCTAAGCCATTGGATCCCTTCTTCTACAGTAAACTAAGGAAGATCAGGCATTTCCAGCTCACTCACAGTGGGCCATCTTTTAATCCATATTTCAGCTAACGAAGCAAATAAACTATTAGAACCTTTTTTATCTCTCTGAACTGCTACATTAAATGCAGAATCCCTACTTAGTGGTCCCAAATCAATAAATTTGGCCTGATCCAACTTTATGTTCCATCCACCATTATCCCACACCCTTAATATCCATTCTCATTCCTGTTCTCAAGGTTTTTGTTTATAGAAATTAGAAAACTCAAGCAGTTCTTTTCAAGCATAGCTCACCTCCTCATGGGTCACACACTGAACCTCACCTCTGGGGGCCCATCGGGACTAAGTCTAATTGTAGGTCTAGAAGCAAACAGAGGTGTTGGGGGTAGCTCCTGAAAAGAAGTGAAATTATCTTGCCTGACAACTGCCTCAGGCAGCACAGGGTTTATCTCTCCAGACAAAGGTGGAAAGGCTGATGGCAGCATGGTTCAGTTTGGGGATATTGCCACTACTGTGAATGGGAAAGCTTTTTCTTCTGGCAAGAAAGGTTGATCAGAGTTTATAAGCTCAGTGTCTTCAGCTTCAACAGGGTCCTCCTACACATTCCCATTTTAAGTTGCAGGTTCACATTATTTTCCAATCAATGCCCTCACTTAAACAGTAGACACCTGGTGAGGCTGTGCATGCACCTTTTGTTGCAGGTCAGCCACTTGCATGATAAGAACTTGTGTCTGTTGTTCTGCAATTTCAGCTCTTTCTCTGTAGGAGAAAAGATACTGACTTAGGGCAATCTTAGAAGAGTTTGAAGCTCAGTATCTGCTTCTGAAGCTGGAAGTTAGAATTCCTGAGTTCATCATTTTTTCCATTACTTTGTCCAGTGAACTTAGGAGCAACCAACTAACTTTAGCATGTTCCTTGGTTCTCCACATATGGTCAAAAATATTATGCATAGTGTCACTAAACTCCTTGCTGTCATAAGCAGTGAATCAGGAATTTCAAATGTATTTATTTTGTTTAACTCTCTAAACAGTTCCTGTGAAGGACTATCAGTTATTAGAATTACAGTTCTTAGCATTTTGGGGTCTAATCACATTAAGCAGCCAACTCCAGAAACCCCAAAACCAGTGAAATAACTCCATCCTTAATGCTGTTTCTCTAAAACCACTCCTGGTATCAAAATCTGTATTAGGGCTCTCTAGAGGGATATAACTAATAGGATATATGTGTCTCTGGGTTGTACAGATAATTTCATCATCCAAGTAATAAACATAGTAGCTTATAGGTATTTTTTCTGATCCTCTACCTCCTCCAATCCTTCACCTTTAAAAAGTCCCCAGCGTCTGTTGTTCCCCTCCTAGTGTCCATGTGTTCTCATTGTTCAGCTCCCATTTATGAGTAAAAACATGCAATATTTGGTTTTCTGTTCCTGTGTTAGTTTACTTAGGAGAATGGCCTCCAGCTCTATCCATGTTGCAGGAAAGGATATTATCTCATTCTTTTTTATGGCTGTACATAAAGAAATACATTGTTTCCTATAGTATTCCATGGTGTGTATGTACCACCATTTTTGTAATCTAGTCTACCAGTGATGGACATTTAGGTTGATTTCTTGTTTGGACTATTGTGAATAGTGCTGTGATGAATATACATGTGCATATATCTACATGTGGTAGAATATGGTACCCACATATGGTAGGTACCATACATATGGTAGAATTATTTCTATTCCTTTGGATATACCCAATAATGGGATTACTGGGTCAAATGGTAATTCTGTTTTAAGTTATTTGAGGAATCACCACACTGCTTTCCACAATGGTTGAACTAATTTATAAACTCACCAGCAGTGAGTTTATAAGCATTCTTTTTTCTCCACAACCTCACCAGCATCTGTTATTTTTTTTTTTTTAGTTTTTAATAATATCCATTCTGACTGGTATGAGATGGTATCTCCTGTTCTGGACCCTACTCAAAACTGGCAGCCTTTCAGGTCACTCAGTGAATGAGCTGGAGAATCACACCCTAATGATGAATGTGTTGGCTCCAAAATCCAAATAGGCCCACTAGACCTGTGGTATCTCATTGTGGTTTTGGTTTGGATTTTTCTACCTATTACTGATGTCAAACCTTTTTTCATGTGATTGTTGGCTGCTTGTATTTTTTTAAAGTGTTTGTTTATGTCATTTGCCCATTTTTTAATGGGATTCATTGTTTTTTTGCTTGTAAATTTAAGTTCCTTACAGATTCTGAATATTAGACCTTTGTCAGTTGCATAGTTTGCAGATATTTTCTCTCATTCTGTAGGTTGTCTGTTTACTCTGTTGATAGTTTCTTTTGCTGTTAAGAAGCTCTTTAATTTAATTAGATCCCATTTGTTAATTTTTGTTTTTGCTGCAATTGCTTTTGGCGTGTTTATCATGAAACCCTTGCCAACTCCTATGTCCAGAATGGTATTTCCTAGGTTGTTTTCCAGGATTTGTACACCTTTATGTTTTACAGTTAAGTCTTTAATCCATCTTGAGTTAATGTTGTATGTGGTGTAATATAGGGGTCCAATTTCAATCTTCTGCATATGACTAGCCACTTATACCAGCACCATTTATTGAATAGGGTGTCCTTTCCCCATTGCTTGTTTTTGTCAGCTTCATTGAAGATCAGACAGTTGTGAGTGTGTGGCATTATATCTGGGCTCTCTATTCTGTTCAATTGGTCTACCTGTGTGTTTTGGTACCAGTACCATGCTGTTTTGGTTACTGTAGCCCTGTAGTAGTGTTGAAGTCAGGTAACGTGATGCTTCTAGCTAATTCTTTTTGTGTAGAATTGCCTTAGCTATTTTGGCTCTTATTTTGGTTCCATGTGGATTTTAAAATATTTTTTTCTAGCTTTGTAAAGAATGTCATTGGTAGTTTGATAAGTATAGTATTGAATCTGTATGTGGCTCTGGGCATTATGGTCGTTTTAATGATATTGATTCTTCCTATCCATGAGCATGAATTTTTTATGTGGTCTCTGTTTTCTTTGAGCAGTGTTTTGCCATTCTTGTTGTAGAGATCTTTCACCTCCCTGGTTAGCTGTCTTCCTTGGTATTTTATTCTTTTTATGGTAATTGTGAATGGGATTGCATTCCTGATTTGGCCCTTGGTTTGACTATTGTTTGTTTTAAAATGTTACTGATTTTTGTACATTGATTTTGTATCCTGAAACCTTTCAGAAGTTTTCAGCTCAAAAACTTTTTGGGCAGAGACTGTGGGGTTTCCTATATACAGAATTGTATTCTCTGCAAACTGGGAGAATTTGACTTCTTTTTCTTAAACAAATGCCTTTTATTTGTTTCTCTTACCTGATTGCTCTGGACAGGACTTCCAGTACTATGTTGAATAGGAGTAGTGAGAGAAGGTATCCTTGTCTTGTACTAGTTTTCATGGAGAATGCTTAGAGCTTTTGCGTTTTTAATATGATATTGGCTGTGGGTTTTCCATAGATGGTTCTTATTTCTTGAACGCCTAGTTTATTGAGGGTTTTTTTTTTTTTTAACATGAAGGGATATTGATTTTTATCAAAAGCTCTTTTTTGTATTTGAGACAATCATGTAGTTTTTGAATTCTGTTTATGTGATGAATCACATTTGCTGATTTACATTTGTTGAACAAACTTGGAATCCCAGGGTTGATCATGGTTGATTACCTTTTGGATATGCTGTCACATTTGGTTTGCTAGTATTTTGTTGAGGATTTTTGCATCAGTGTTCATCAAAGATATTGGTCTGAAGTTTTCTTTTCTCATGTGTGTCTCTGCTGGATTTTTACATCAAGATGATACTGGCCAAATGAATAAGGAGGAACTTTTCCTCCTCAATATTTTGTAATAGTTTCAATAGGGATATTACCAACTCTTTATACATCTGGTAGAATTCAGCTTTAAATCCATCTATTCCTGAGCTTTTTTTGGTTGGTAGGCTTTTTACTGAAGATTCAGTTTTGGAACTTGTTATTGGTCTGTTTAGGAATTCAATTTCTTCCTGGTTCAGTCTTGGAAGGGTGTATGGGTCTAGGAATTTATTCATTTCTTCTAGATTTTCTAGTTTGTATGCATAGAGGTGTTCATGGTAGTCTTTGATGGTTATTTGTATTTCTGTGGGGTCAGTGGTAATATCTCCTTTGTCATTTTTAATTGTGTTTATTTGGATCTTCTCTTTTTTTTTCTTTATTAATCTAGCTAGCAGTTTATCTATTTTTTTTTTCTTCAAACAAAGAACTCCTGGATTTGTTGGTCATCTGAATGGCTTTTTGTTGTTGTTGTTGTTGTTTTGTTTTGTTTTGTTTTGTCTTAATCTCCTTCAGTTCAGCTCTGTTTTTGTTTATTTCTTATCTTCTAAGCTTTTATGTTGGTTTGCTCCTGATTCTCTAGTTCTAGCTATGATGTCAGGTTGTTAACTTGAGATCTTTCTAGCTTTTTGATGTAGGTATTAAGTGCTATAAATTTTCCTCTTAACACTGCTTTAGCTATGTCCTAAGTCTTTTGTTTTCATTAGTTTTAGATAATGTCTTGATTTCTGCCTTAATTTTATTATTTACCCCAAAGTCATTCAGGAGCAGGTTGTTTAATTTCCATGTAGTTGTGTGGTTTTGAGTGATTTTGTTAGTCTTGATTTCTGTTTTTGATGTGATGTTTTCTGACAGTGTGGTTGGTATAATTTAAAAAAAATTCTGAGGATTGTTTTATGTCCAATAGTGTGGTCAATTTTAGATATGTGGTACATGCAGATGAGAATAACATATATTCTATTTTTTTTTTAATTGAAGAGTTCTGTAGATGTCCATTAGGTTCACTTGGTTAAATACTGAATTCAGGTCCTGAGTATCTTTATTAATTATCTGTCTAATAGTGTCAGTGTGGTGTTGAAATCTCCCACTATTATTGTGTGGTTATCTAAGTCTCTTCCTAGATATCTTAGATATCTAAGAACTTGCTTTATGAATCTGGGTGCTCCTGTGTTGGATGTCTATATATTTAGGATAGGTCTTCTTGCTGAATTGAGTCCTTTATCATTTTGGAAAGCTCTTTATCTTTTTTGATTTTATTGCTTTAGAGTCCATTTTGTCTGAAATTAGGATTGTAGACCCTGTTTTTTTTCTGATTTACATTTGCTTGGTAGGTTTTCTCCATTTCTATTTTGAGCCTATGTGTATTATTGCATGTGAGATATGTCTCTTGAAGACAGCATACCATTGAATCTTGTTTCTATATACTGCTTTCCACTTTTTGCCTTTTAATTGAGGCACTTAGCCCATTTATATTCAAGGTTAGTATTGATGTGTGTGAATTTAATACTGTCATTGTATTTTTAGCTGGTTATTATGCAGACTTGTTTATGTGATTGGTTTATAATATCACTGGTGTGTGTACTTAAGTGTGTTTTTCTATTAGGTGGTAATGATTTATTCCTTTCCACATTTAGTGTGCCATTTAGGAGCTATAAGGCAGTCTGGTGGTAATAAATTGTTAGTATTTTCTTGTCTATAAAAGATCTAATTTATCTTTCACTTATGAAGCTTAGTTTGGTTGGATATAAAATTCTTGGTCAGAGTTTTTTTTTTTTTTTCTTTAAGAATATTGAATATAGGACTCTAATCTCTTCTGGCTTGTAAGGTTTCTAGTGAAAGATCTTCTGTTAACCTGATGGAGTTCCCTTTGTCTGTGACCTGCCCTTTCTTTCTAGTTACCTTTAATATTTTTTATTTCATTTTGATCTTGAAAAAAATCAGATGATAATGTGTCTTGGGGATGATTTTCTTGTGTCTTGCATTGTTCTCTGCATTTTTAAAATTTGACTGTTGATCTTTCTATCAAGTTTTCATAGATAATATACTGAAATATGTTTTTCAAGTTGCTTGATTTCTCCTCATCTCTTTCAGGGATGCCAATGGCTCATAGATTTGGCCTCTTTACATAATTCCATATTTCCCAGTTTTGTTTGTTCCTTTTTATTCTTTTCTTTATTTTTGTCTGAGTGTCTTATTTCAGAGAGCCCATCTTCAAGATCTGTGTTTCTTTCCTCAGCTTGGTCTATTCTGCTGTTAATACTTGCATTTACATTACGAAATTTTTGTGGTGCCTTTTTCTTTTCAGCTCTATCAGGTCTGTTAGGTTTTTTTTTTTCTATTGGCTATTTCATCAGCTCCTGTATTATTTCATTGCGATTCTTATATTTCTTGGATTGAGTTTAGAAATTCTCCTGAATCTCAGTGATATTCATTCCTATCATATTTTGTTTTCTGTCATTTCAACCATCAAAACCTCGTTAAGAACTCTTGCTGGATAACTAATGTAGTTATTTGGAGAACAGAAGACACTCTGTCCATTTGAGTTGCTGGAGTTCTTGCACTTGCTAATTTTCATTTGTGTGTGTGGCTGTTCCTTTAACTGTGGTATAGATTGAGTATAGTCAGAATTCTTTTCTGGAGGTTTTCAGAGAGATGACACTTTGTGCAGGGTCTTTGGCTTCACAAGGGGGCATATTAGCAAATTATTTTAGATTTTAAATGTTAGGGTGTGATCCATTAGGTGGAACTTAAGTGTAATAATCAGTAGGTAAGTTCTTAGTCATATCACTTCTCTATTTCCTCACAGTTGCAGCTGTGCATCTTCTCAATGCTCTGAAAATGTGGGCTCCTCTCCCACTTCAGTGCTGTCTGTAGTTTCTGTAGTTCATGGTTTGGCACTACCAGTCTTCACACTGCCACACTCTGGGGCAATCTCAGGGTTTGTGCTCTCTCTCCAACTTGGAGGCAGTGGAGCAAGGGAACTTAGCAGTGGTTGTGGCTGTTGGATTTTCACTTTTCTCCTGGGGCTTCACCCCAGAAAGATGCAGAGTGGCAATTAATCATTACAACTGGGCTATGATGAGGGGGTTTCACTGTGGTCCTAAGCTAGGGAGACCCTGCCTAGAGACAAGCAGGGGAGATGGGTGAGATCTGTGGGAGACAGGCTGTCCTCCTCTACTTAGGATAACTGCAGCTTGCTTGAGGTGTGGATAGGGCACTTAGGGTCTTTGCTTTTCCCCAGTTTGAGAGCAGTAGGGGCAGTATCACTGCAGAGTCAGTGGTAGAGGGGCTTTCAGCTGTCTCTGGGAGCTCCACATCCAAGAAACTTGGAGCTGTTACTATTGGGAGTGCTCAGCCAGGGTGTGGGGTGGCTGTCCTGCTGGTCTGAGCTGGGAGCTTCACTTTTTGGGGAGTAGGGAGTCGAGGACTCACAGGGAGGAGAGATTCATCACCACTCCATGTGGTGACCATGGCATCCTATAAGCTTGAATGTAGCCCTCAGGCTTTTTGTTTCTTCCCCAGACCAAGGGTATCAGGGCAGAAGTGCTGTTGTGACAGTGGCAGAGGGGCTGCCAGTTACCTCTGAGATCCTCTCCCCAGGGGAACTTAGAGCCACTATCAGTGGGTGTGATCAGGTGTGTTCAGCTGTGGGTAAAGTGGCTGTTCTGTGTTTCTGAGCTGGGGGCCTACCTGATGAAGAGTGGGGGTTGAGGGTTCCCAGGATAAAGGGATGGACCTCCTCTTGATATGGCAGCTGCTATGTGCTGGAGGTGCCAATGTAGTGACTAGGCCTTTTTTCCCTTCCCCAGCCTGAGGGCAGTTAAGGCAGTACCACTGCAGCTGTGATGGTAAAGGGATTGTGTGTTGACTCTGTGATTTCCTCCTCAGAGAAATGTTGAGCTTCCTCTGATTGAGGTGTACAAGCAGAGCCAGGGTGGTTGTGCTGGAGTCCCAGGTAGGGTGGCCCTGCCCAGTGAGAAATGAGGTCCAGGGCCTGCGTGGAGGACAGTCAACCAGTTTTCCATGGAGCTGCTTCACGGTGCTAGGGGGTCCACACCAACCCTCATTCCCTTAGGCTCTCCAAAATCTGGAGGCAGCAAAAGCAAATGCTGCCAAACAACAAAAATGGTGTCCTGTCCCTCTAGGAGCCACCTCTGGGAGCTGTATCTTAGGGAGGTACAGAGCCACTGCCAGTCTGAGAATGCTGGTGGGGGTGGCTGAAGTCCCTGGTCAGAAGATCCCACACAGTGAGGAGAATTGGGATCAGGGACCAATGCAAAAAACAGTCTGGCTGCTTCTCCACAGGGCTTCACTCTGCTAGGGATCCACTCCAGTCTCTGGTCACCCAGGACTCTCTAGATCTCAAAGGCAGTAGCAGAAGAGGCCAGGAAACAGCAAAGATGGTGACCTGTCCCTCCCTTGGAGAGATTCATCTCAGGGAAGTGTGGTGTTGGTGCTGATGCTGGCCTGAGAACACCAGCAGTGGGTGGCTGGAATCCTAGGTCAGTGGGTCTTAACCTATGAGGTGTCATGGAAGCAAGGCTTGCAGACCACAGCTGCTCAGCCTCCTGGAATTAGCCCTTTTTCTGGGGGCATGTAAGAGGGCCTAACATCCCCATTTGCTGCAGCTGTAAATGCTATTGCTGAGATGCCCAGGGATCCAAGACACCCAGGACTCCACATGTGCCTGAGTGGTGGCTCTGCCAGGATTCCATGTAGCCATTCATGTCACACTAAATGCCCTGGCGGAGTGATTTTGAGGGAATCTTTTGACCCCTGGGGTTGCAAAGATCTATGGAATGAGTGTGGGTTCCTGCAATCTCTCACTTACTCATGATTTTCCTGGGTGAGGGAGCCTCCTGTGGCTCCATGTCACTCCTAGGTAAGTGGTCATTCTGTCTTGCTTCTCTGCTTTCTCCATGCATTGTGTTTTATCCTTGGGGAACCCCAAGGCATGCACCTGAATATTTCAGTTGAAGGTGTAATATTCACTCACTCTTCCAGCTTCTAATCAACCATCATCCCAAGATCTCTCTGATTTTATTTGTTTGAGTATTCTCTCTTTTTTCCTTCATTAGTCTGGATAAATGATTGGTTTTTACCTTAGTAAAACTAACTCTTCATTCTGTTGATCTTTTCAGGGTTTTTCTTAGTCTATATTTGATTTATTTTTGCTCTAAGTTTTATTTTTTTAATTTTGTTTTTCTGTTACCTTGAAATTGCATCATTAGGTTATTTATTAGAAATATTTCTTCTTTTGTGATGTAGGCAGTTATTGTTATTAACTCTTTTAGAAATACTTTTGTTGTGTCTCAGATTTTGATATGATGTGTTTTCATTCTTATTTTATGAAATTCTTAAATTTTTATTTTAACTTCTTCAATGACACATTGTTTACTTAGAAGCATGTCATTTAATTTCCATGGATTTTAACATGTTTTGACATTTTTCTGTCTTCGTAAATTTGTTAAGACTTGTTTTGTGACCCAAAGTATTATCTCTCCTGGAGAATGTTCCATGTGCAGTTGAGAAGAATGTGTATTTTGAAGCTGTTGGATCCATTTGTTTTATGGTGTGATTTAAGTTTAATGTTTCTATGTTGATGTTCTGCCTAGATAATCTGTCCCTGTTGAGATTAGAATGTTCAAGTCTCCTAATATTATTGTTTTGCAGCCTACTTCTCCTTTTAGATACAATAATATTTGCTTTCTCTATTGGTTCTCCATTATTGAGTACACATATATTTTTTATTATATCGTTTTAATTTATCTCTTTATCATGAAATAATGACACTATCTCTTTTCATAGTTTTTTTACTTATAGTCTATCTTGTATTAGCATGGCTACTTCTGCTTGCTTATGGTTTGTGTGAAATGTCTCTTTCCATTTATTTATTTTTAATATGTTTCCATTTAACAGTGAGGTGAGTCTTGTGGGCAGCATATAGTTGCATCTTTTAAAAAATTATTTAACCACTCTATCTTTTAATTAGATAATTTGATTCATTTTCATTGAAAGTTATTATTAAGAGGTAAGGATTTCTACCATTTTGGTAATTGTTTCCTAATTGTTTTGCAGATTCTCTGTTCCTTTATCTCTCTCTTGTTGATGACTTCTGTATTTTGGTGATTTTCTGTGGTGCTAAGCTTTGTTTTCTGTGTTTCTTGTTTGTGCGTTTCCTGTAATTTCTTTCTTTGTGGCTATTAAGGGGCAAACATCAAGAGTCTTGTAATTATAATAGACTATTTTCAGCTGATTATGACTTAAGTTTGGTCTCATTACTATTATCTTTACTTCCTCCCAAACATCCAATTTATTGTTTCCTTGACTTATCTTTTAGTCTGTTGTGTAATAATAATTAATTATAGCTTTGTGTTTTTGACCAATTTTACTTTAAACCTTGATACTAGAGGATTGAAAGATGTATATAGCACCATTACAACAACACTTGGGTATTCTGAATTTGATTATAAATTTACCTATACATACGAGTTTTATAGTTTTATGGGTTTTTATGATAGTAATTATTATTTCATTTCCAGTTGAAATACTTTCTTAAGGATTTCTTGTAAAGCTGGCTTAATGGTGATAAATTCCCTCCACTATTACTTGTCTGAGAAGGTCTTTATTCTCCTTCCAGTTCCAATTTTCTTAAAGATAGCTTTATCAGAGATAATATTCTTTTTTTTTTTTTTTGAGCTGGAGTTTTGCCACTCTTACTGCCCAGGCTGGAGTGCAATTGTGTGATCTCAACTCACAGCAACCTCCGTCTCCCAGATTCAAGTGATTCTCCTGCCTCAGTCTCCCAAGTAGCTGGAATTAAAGGCATGTGCCACCACGCCCAGCTAATTTTGCATTTTTAGTAGAGACAGGGTTTCTGCATGTTGCTCAGGCTGGTCTCGAACTCCTGACATCATGTGATCCACCCGTCTCGGCCTCCCAAAGTGCTAGGATTACAGGTGTGAGCCACCACACCTGGCCCAGAGATAATATTCTTGGTTGACAGTTCATTTTCTTTCAGCACTTTGAATATATCATTCCATTCTCTCCTGGACCATAGGATTTCTGCTAAGAAATCTGCTGATAGGCTAATGGGATTTCTCTTACATATGACTTGATGTTTTTTCTGCCAGCATTTAGAATTCTCTCCCTTTGTTTCTGACTTTTGACAGTTTGCTTATAATGTGAGTTGGAGAGGATATTTTTGGATTAAATAAAATTGGGAACTTTTGAGCTTTCTGGATTTGGATGTCCACAATTCTCCCAAGACTTGAGACATTATTAGCTATTTATCTTGTTAAATCCATTTTCTGTTCCTTTCTTTATCTCTTTGCCTTCTGACACTCCTATAAATGAGCACAGTCACACATCATCACCTAATGATAGGAATAGTATTGAAGAAATGTGTCATTATTTTTTTTGTTGGGAAAATACCATCAAGTTTACTTACACAGACATAGATAGTATAGGCTAATACATACCTAGGAAATATGGTATAGCCTATTGCTCCTAACCTACAAATTGGTACAGCATGTTACTGGACTGAATACTGTAAGCAGTTGCAACACACTGTTAAGTATTCGTTTACCTAAACGTACCTAAACATAGAAAAGATGTAGTAAAAATTATGGTATTATAATCTTATGGGACCACTGTTGTATATGTAGTTAAATCATTGACTGAAACATCAGACGGCACATGACCATATTTGTTTGCTTAATAGTGTCCCAAAGTCCCATAGGCTTTCTTCAGTCAGTTTTTGTTCTTCATTATTTTTTCCTTTTCTTACTAAGTTATCTCAAAGAATGTGTCCTCAACTTAAGAAATTCTCTTTCTTGATCTAGTCTGTTGTTGAAGTTCTCAGTTTTATTTTTTATCTCATTCATTGACTTCTTCATCTTCAACATTTTAAAAATGATACCTCTTTGTTGAGTTTCTTCTTCAGATTATCAGTTGCTTCCCTGATTTTATTGAACTGCTCATCTATATTTTCTTATATCTTGCTGAGTTTTTTTAAGTTTATTATATTGAATTCTGTTTTAGGAATTTTATAAATACACTTTTCTTCATGATCTATTACTGGTGACTTAATGTATTACATTGAGGGTGTCATGTTGTCTAGATTTTTCTTTTTATTGTATTCCTATATTAATATCTGATTATCTAGTGGAACAGTTGGTTTTTCCAATTTTATGTAGAAGTTCTTGTAAAGAGAGACTTTCTCCTGTGGATGAGTCCTAGGGTGTCAGTTGGGTATGGTGAGTTGGCTTTGCTTCAGAATGAACTCAGCAGCTTAACTGAGTCTCCATTAAGTTTCTTTAGTTGTAGTCCTTGTCAGCAATGTTAGCAATTGCCTCAGTGGCCTAGTCTGCAGGAGTTTGTGATGGTGGTGACATGATTTTGCTGGGAGCAGATGCACTGAGTTGTTTGTCAGACACAGTACATGCAGGCATGGCAAACCAATAAACCGTACAATAGCATTTCTGGGGATGAGAGTGGAGTGCCTCTACTGGGCTGGTTGTCAGTCTGGTTTCTCATGGGAGAAGCAAGCCAGCATGCTGTGTGGCTAACTCTTTAGGAATGCAAGGCTGCTGGCAGATACCACTGGGCCAGGCATGGATGCAGGTGGGCTAGCTGGCTGAGAAGTGTAGGCACATGTGGGCATGGGTGGCTAGTTGGCTGTAGGGAAGCTTCCACACCTGTTCTTTGAAGAGAGTATTGTGCTGCATGGGTTTGTAAGCTGGGGTCTTGGTTGTTCTGTTGAGCCTAGGTTCTAGGTAGCCAAGGTCTTGGTGCTGCAGTCACCAATGTGAGTGTGGTAGAATGGCAATGGGGGTCTAAAGATAAAGAGAGTCAGTGGCTACTTGCACTCAGGGTAGGATGCACTCTAGCAACGGGTTTGGTTTAAAGATGTTTTCATGCAGTAGCAGCTTAGGTTGCAAAAAGTGGAGGGGGGTCACCATAGGCTCTTACTCTGGGGCAATGCAGCTTCACAAACTTCTGGTAACTAGCCAAACTGGATCCAGGGTCTTTGAGGACATAGGGACTCTCCTTTAGCAAGGACTTCTAGTGTCTGCACCATCAGTGGGTACTACTGGGGTCTCTATTTTACCTTTTCTCCATAAGAATTTCCTCCAGACTCTGAGCCAATTCTGTCAGGGGAGATAGTGTTATAGAGGCAGGGTGCCTCACAGCCACCTTCTGTGGTGCTACTCTGAGCTTCCATACTCAACAGGGATTTTACTGCTTTCTTGGTGCTCTTGAGTATACTTTCCCAGTTCTTCCAGTAAAAATATAGCTGTTCATTTATTGTTTTGTTTCTTTGATGTGTGTACATGAGGGGAACAAGTACAGATAACTCTAGTCCGCCATCTTGTTAATGCCTGTTTTTTAATCAACCATCATTTTGATGGTCATTATTCCAAGATTATTGATTTTTCTTTTTTTTTCTTTTTCTTTTTTTTTTTTTTTCTGAGACAGACTTTCATTCTTGTTGCTCAGGCTGAAGTGCAATGGTGCGATCTCGGCTCACTGCAACTGCCACCTCCTGGGTTCAAGTGATTCTCGAGTAGAGGGGATTACAGGCGCATGCAACCAGGCCTAGCTAATTTTTTTTATTTTTAGTAGAGACGGGGTTTTGCCATGTTGGCCAGGGTGGTCTTGAATTCCTGACCTCATGATTCACCTGCCTCGGCCTCTCAAAGGGCTGGGATTATAGGCATAAGCCACTGCGCTCTGCCAATGATTACTGATTTTTCATAAAACTCTAGGATGTGCCATTTCCATTAGCTAAGTTTCTTGTAATTCTGAAACCAGAGACTTACTTCTTCATTTCAAGAGATACATTGTAGAATGAATGGCTTTACAGAGGAATGACTTGTTTTTTTACCCTAAAATTTTGTGGTGCTAGGTTTCAGCAAGTGTCTCCTGTATTTAAGCTTTTCAAGAGAATAAATTCTATGTTGATACACCAAAAACTTAACAGAAGTTATTGATCCTGTTACCCAATTGCTTGCCGATAATTATTGAAGATAAATAAGTTCTTCATTTTGTCCTCTTTTTCCAACAGAATATCACTCTTATTGCCAGAACATATATTGTTTTGGGAAACAATAAAAGAAAATCGATAAAAGAAAAGATGAACAGGCCTTCATTGGGTAAATGGAAAAGAACCAATCTCTTATCACTCTAAAATTCTTACAGAGACCAACTGCTGTAACTGAAAAGGATCAATAAACCCACAACTAACATCAAACAACAGCATCTCTGTTAAACGTAACCACTATGCCATGGAGCTATTCCGCTATATCTCTTCTTTCATCTTAAAACAAATATTTGTGTTAAAAAGTTTTAGAAGTCTAACAGAGCCTTTATAAACATGACAAATTTAGGGCCCATATCAATCTTTAAAGTTTTATTTTCACTCCCTAGCTTAGTACCAAAAATTTCTTTCTATATCTTCTCTCATGAACTTGGGTAGTCTGCAGAAGACATTTCTGCATTGGGAAGCTCACAGCCAGTGGTAGCTGGGAATCAGTTACCTCTCTAGCTTATAATCCGTCGCACTTCTAATAGAAATGATCAGGACTGCTCATATACACTAAGTTCTATCAACTCACATAATGATAATACAGCCAGGAGTAATTCAGATGTAAACAAAAGTACTATAAAAGCAACTAATAGAGGTTTATGTAGATCTGCTAATTTCATTTTTGGTATTTTTGCATAAATTTTGACAAGAAAAACATTCTGACAATGAATGAATTGGACTCAGGGACCTAGAATATTCTCAAAACCAGATAAAGGCTGTATTCACTTTATTCTTTGGATGTGTGGGGGGGTCAGATATTCAGTCTTTTCTTTTAGTTTATAGATCCCATTAAGAGAAGCTAAATTCGAAAATCTGCGTTTAGACATGATGTAAATCAGGAGACCTTAGACTTCGCATGTAATACTATGATTGAATGGAACTTTTAGAGGGTATTAAGCTGGGCTCAGCATATTTTTAATATGGTAAGGATGTGAATAATTAGAGAGGCTGGTTATTTGCAAAATTTATTTACTGGTTATTTGCAAAAAAAAAACAAAAAACAAAAAACAGCTTTATTTATGCCCTTCCCTATATCCATGACCCTTTGTAATTTCACTTTGAACAAATTCCCATCTCAGATTTCCCATCAAGATTGAAATCTTTCTGTCTACATTTTGAATCTGAGTTAGGTTTGTGAATAAAATGTGGCAGAAGATACACTGTGCTCTGAGCCTAGGCTTAAGAGCACTTGCACATATCTACTCATTGTCTTGAATTCTTGCTAATATCATGTACAAACCAAGGCTAGCTTTCTAAATGGTAAGAAAGACAAAGCTCTTTTTCTCCTATTGCTTCAGCCAGTAGCCAGGCAAACCTCATAAGAGCTTCATAGCTTACTAGCAGCTGGCTGATAACCCGTTCAAGACCAGAATAACTTCCACTAGAGCTAGCCCCAATTTTTGATCCACAAAATTATGAACTACATATAGAATTGTTGTTTTAACTAATGCATGGTGTATGGACAGGAAATTAACCTATGGAATAAACAGAGAGTCTAGATGCTAGACATGTAAGACCTTTTGATTTCTGAAAAAACGTTAGGCCTGCTGGGTGGTGAATAAAGAAAGATATTCTTCATAAATAATCTTGGGACAAATAAATAACCAAAATAATATAATAATAATAAAGCTTGCCTCCTGCTTCACAAATACATAAGAATTTCTGATGAACAGTGGATCAAAATGCAAAAGGCAAAAATGAAAGCTTCTGAAGGTAATATTTTAACATCTTTGAAACACAAAGATATTACTGAAGTGGAACACAAAAAATAATGACTATAAAAAAAGGTTAATGAAATGGATTTCAAAAAAGATCATGAACTCAAAATGTATGAAAAGTGCATGTAAGTACAAAAGGGCAAACAATGTTAAACATGTGCAAGAGTTTTTAGTGTGAAATACAAAAGTCAATATTCCAAAATGTTAACATGAGGAATAAAATTAGAAAAAAGTATTGATAAGTTATGTTTAATAAAAAGTAAAATGGTAGTAAAGCATCTAAATATACTTGTAATTATAATAAATGTAAATGGGCTAAACTTACCAAATAAGTAGAACAGAGATTGTCAAGTTTGGTAAAAATCTACATTTATGCCATTTATCAGAGCCATATTTAATATGCAATTATAATAAAAGTTTAGAATAAAATAACAGAAGTTTAATATTAGGTCAAAAGTAATGAAAAGAAAAATTATATAGTTATAATAATATCAGACAAAATGCATACTTTTGTATAAAATCTAAGTTTAAAAATACTTATGATAAAAGAATTACTTTTTATAGGAAGATATAAAAATTCTAAGCTTGTATCTACTAGAAAAGCCTTAAAGACCATAAAGCAAAAATGGCTACAACTGTCAGGAGAGAGACAAATCTTAAATCACAGTTTAAGATTTTTACAGATTTCTCCTAACACAAAGAACATACACCAACATTCTTTTCAAGCATGTCTATACAATTTAATAAAATTTGTCACATACTAGGCAAGCCTCAACAATTAATATAAAAGCAATCACTATCATACAGATCAAGTTCTTTCACCAGATTGAATTCATCTTAGAGATTGATAAAAATATGATTAATACACCCAATATTTTTGAAAATGAAAAAATTAAACCTCTGTATACCTCATGGGTCAAATAAATGATCATAATGGACATCAAAACAGCATGTGTAATATGCCATTTAAAAATTATATTTCAATACTATGAATATTTATGCCTAGAGGGATAGCTAAAGAGTAGTCAGAAAAAATGTCAACTCCAAGTATTTCAAGGTAGAAGGATTTCTCATGATTTTTATTTACGTCTGAAAAGTCTGCTTTTTTTCCCATATGAAAATGTCTCATTTTAAAAAGTACCAGTTTTATATCCTATTAAAACAGAGAAAGAGAAACTTTAGGATGGCTGACTAGATGCATTTTATGCTCACTTCATCCACTTAGAGCCAAAGGAGTGTATAGATAAGCACACCTCAAATGCATTATCCAAGAGAGGGCACTGGAATTGAGCAGAAAAGTAACAGAAAACACTGGGGACAGGGTGGTAAAACGAGAGACAGCCTGCCTGGCTATGATCAGATGGAAGCTGCAAGTGATTTGCTAATGCAGGGAAAAGGGAAATTAGTTCTAGTGGCCCACATTCCCTTCACAGAATCATACAATTCTGGTTATGGGAGAGACCCTTGACCTTTCTAACTCCTGTAGCTGACATAGGCAGCCACCAGGAGACTGTGGTATGAAACTGCTCTTGACAGGGAGCTCATGCTGGGTTCTATACACTTTCTGAGAACTAAGCATCTATGGCAAGGTACCATTTTCAAAGCTAACTTTTGTCAGACTGCATTCTGTTCTGGGACCCAGAAGCACTGGGTCCAGGGCATTAGGGAAACGTGTTGTTGCTACTGAGACTGAGGTGCAGACTGGAAGTGCTTCCGCAGCTGGGGCTGAGAAGCCAGTGAGGCATGAACTGCAGCTGTTGGTGCTGGGACATAAGCACTGTCAGGATTGTGACTGTAATGCTAGCAGGGCACAAGTTGCCAGTGAGACTTAGTTAGGGGATGGGCAACAGTTTCTGCAGCTGGGGTTGGTGTGTAAGCCCTGTCAAATTGGGACATAGGAGGGAAACATCCTCCCTACCTGCTGACCCAGCCTATGGCCACCAAGGTCACCGCAACCTCCTCAGTGGAAGGGCCTCAGCATGGCTCATTTGAACACTCTGCCTTGTGTTTGAGATTCACCACACCCATGCCCATCATGGCTGGTGCCTCTTACTCTCACCATTAGGATACCTGAGCACAAGCCTGCCTTACACCCCCTGAAGACAGAGCACATAGCCTAGGGTCTTGGGGATTGCCCAACCCAATCAACATCTTAGACGTCTCAGCACTCCTCCCAGAAGCCTGGAGTTGGGCCTAAACTCCCATTTGCTGTTACCTCAACTGATACCTACCTTCAAGTGTCATCAGCAGGCCTGGAAAGTAGCCCACCCAACCTACTGCAGCCATTGACAACATCAGTGCATGCTGCTGGAGACTCAGGTAATCATCCTGCCACTGCTATTGTTATTACCCATGCCATGCCTGCTTCCAAAGGGCTTCAGAACCACCCACCTACCTGTTTCATCACTGCTGCCATTAGCAGCTCATCAAGCCACTTGGAGGACAAAGAATTGGTCCACCAATAACTGCCAACACCAGTGCCAGTACAAATCACTCTTTGGCACAAATATAGGCATACTTAGCACACCACTGCCACCATTGGAGCATGAAGCCTTGCTCACCTGGCATCCCAGGCCCCCATGCAACTTCCTTAAAAAATACAAATAAATACGAAAGACATTTCAGTATATGAATGACAAATTTGCTAAATAGATAGATATTTTAGAAGAAACAAATAGAAATTCTGGAACTGAAAAATTCGTTAAGGGAAATACAAAATACATTTGAAAGCTTCAGCATTAGACTAGATAAAGCAGGAGAAAGAATCTCAGAACTTGAAAACTGGTCTTTTGAAGTAATTCAGTATGATAAAAAGAAAAAGGACCAAAAAATGAGCAAAGGCTTTGTGACATTTGGAGCACCATAAAGTGTCTGAGTATTTCAATTATTGGAATCTCTGAGGATAAAGATAAATAAAAGAATTAGAAAGCACATTTAATAAAATAATAGATGTAAACTTCCCAAGTCTAGCAAGAGATTTAGAAATCCAAATATAGGAGGCTTAGCAACATTCAGGCAGAAGCAATGTAAAATGATTTCCATGACATATTACATTCATACTATGTAAAGTCGAATATAAAGAATTAATCCTAAACAGCAAGAGAAAATTATGTGGTTACCTATAAAGGAAACCTTATCAGAGTAACAACAGATTCTCAGCAGATACCTTAGAAGCCATGCAAGAATGAGATAAAATACTCAAAGTGTTGAAAGAAAAAAACTGCCAGCCAAAAGTAATGCATCCAGCAAAATTTTTCTTTACAAATGAAAGAGAAATAGGGTCTTTTACAGACAAGCAAATGTTGAAGAAATTTATTACCACTAGACTGGTCCTGCAAGAAATGCATAAGGGAGTCCCAAATCTGTAAGTGTAAGGACAATATTTAACATTATGAAAATACATTAAAGTATAAAGCTCATTGGTTAAGCAATGACTCAGAGGAGAAAGAGAAAATACTCAAAGATAACACTACAGAAGTCTACCAAGCAATAAGACATAATGACAAGCAATAAGAGCAAAGATTATATAAAACAATCAGAAAACAATGAATAATATGACAGAAACAAAGCCTCATATATCAGTATTAACCATGTATGTTAAAGGATCAAATTATCTAAAGACACATACAGTAAAGGCATATACAGACTGAAAGTAAAGATATGGAAAAAGATATTCTATGCAAACAGAAACAAAAAAAAAGGAGTATCTTTATAACAGACTCTAAGTCAAAAAAGTTACAAAAACAACAAAAGTCATTATATAAAGATAAAGGAATCAATCTGGTAAAATAATAATTCTAAACATGTATGTACCTAACAATTGGAACACCCAAATACATAAAGCAAATATTACTAGATCTAAAGAGGGGGGCAGACTGAAATAAATAAAAATGAGGTACTTCAACACCACACTTTCAGCATTAGATAATCTATATAGAAAATCAGCAAGGAAACATTGTATTTAAACTGGACATCATTCTATTCAACACTTGTAAATATATGAAAATATATGTATTTTCATCAGCACATGGAACATTCTCCAGGCTCAACCATATATTAGGTCCCAAAACAAGTCTCAAAAATTTTTAAAAACCAAAATCATATCAAGTATCTTCTCAGACCATAGTGGAATATCACTAGATATTAATACTAAGAGGAACATCAGAAACTATATAAATACATGGAAGTTAAACAACATGCTACAAAATGACCATTGGGTCAATGAAGAAATGCAGATGGAAACCAGAAAAATGCTTGAAACAAATGAAAATGAGCTCACAATGTACCAAAACCTGTAGAAAACAGCAAAAGCAGTGCTAAGAAGGAAGTTTATAGCAATAAATGTCTGGAACAAAAAAGTAGAAAGATTTCAGATTAACAATTAACAATGTACTTCAAAGAATAAAGAAGCAAGAACAAACCTAACCCCAAATAAGCACAAGAAGGGAAATAATAAAGATCAGAGTGGAACAAAATGAAATAGATACCAAAAAAACTGTAAAAGATCAATGAAATAAAATGTTAGTTATTTGTAAAGATTATGTATGTATATATATTCTAACTAGATTAACCAAGTAAAAAAGAGAGACGACCCAAACAAATAAAATCAGAAATGAAAAAGGACACATTACAACTGATATCACAAAAACACAAGAATGAGCAGACACTAGATGAACAACTATTCATTGACAAACTGAAAAACCTAGAGAAAATGAATAAATTGATGGAAACATACAACCTACTGAGATTGAATCAGGAAGAAATAGAAAATGAACTGACCAAAAGTCAGTGAGTAGCAAGATAGAATCAGTAATAAAAAGTCTCCCAACAAAGAAAAGCTCAGGACCAGATGAATTCATACCCAAATTTGACCCAATGTACAAAGAACTAATGCTTATTCCTCTGAAACTATTCTAAGAAATTTAAGAGAAAGGAATTCTAGCTAATTCATTCTAAGAAGTCAGTATCACTCTGAGATTAAAACTAGATAAGGACACAATAACAACAACAACAAAACTACAGGACAATATTCTTGAAGATAGATGCCAAAATTTTCAACAAAATATTAACTAACCAAATTCAACAACACATCAAGAAGACAATAAAGTATTATTAATGGGGATTTTCCCCCAGGAATGCAAGGATGGTTCAGCATAATGCAAATTAATACACATGATATATCAAATCAACAGAATCAAATATCATCTCAGTAGATGCAGAAATAGCATTTGATAAAATTCAACTATTCATGATAAAAACTCTCAGAAAACTTGGCACAGAAGAAACATATCTCAAAATAATCAAGGCCGTATGTGACAAATCCTAACATCATACTGAATGGGATAAAGTTGAAAACCTTCTCTCTAAGTACTGGAACAAGAAACAAGACAAGGATGCCAATCTTCACCACTCCCATTCAACATAGTACTAGGGATCCTAACCAGAGCAATCAGGCAAGCTATAGTAATGAAAGGCACCCAAATTGAAAAAGAGGAAGTCAGATTGTCCCTGATGGTATGATTGTATATCTAGAAAAATTAAACTCCACCAAAATACTGTTAGGATTGATAAATGAATTCCATAAAGTTGCAGGGTACAAAATCAACATGCAATAATTAGTAGCATTTCTGTATATCAATAATGATCTATCTGAGGAAAAAAATAAAGAAGGCAATCCCCTTTATGATAGAAAAATACCTAGGAAGAAATTTAACCAAGAAGGTGTAAGATCTCTATTAAAAAAACCACAAAATACAGATGAAAGAAATTGAAGATGACATGAAAGAGTGGCAAAATATTCCATGATTATGTATTGTAAAAATAAATAGTAGGTTTTTTTTTAGGAGTCTCATTCTGTTGCCAGGCTGGACTGCAGCAGCATGATCTTGACTCACTGCAACCTCTGTCTCCCAGGTTCAAGTAATTCTGCTGCCTCAGCCTTCCAAAAAAAAATTATTAAAATGACCATATTGTCCAAAGCAGTCTACATATTCAATGCAATCTCTAGCAAAACATCAACATCATTGTTAATATAACTTTTAAAAATCCTAAAATTACTAAGTCAAAAAAGAGACTAAATAGCCAATGAAGATCCTAAAAATACTAGAAGGAAGCCTAAGGAAAACTTTCTTGGACATTGATCTGGGTAAGGAATTTGTAATCAAGACCTCATAAGCACAGGAAACAAAAACAAAAATAGACAAATGGGACCTAATTAAATCAAAAGCTCCTGCACAGCAAAAGAAATAATTAACAGAAGGAAGAGTCAACCTGTTGAATGGGAGAAAATATTTGCAAACCATTCATCTGACAGGGGACTAATATCACAAATATACAAGGAACTTAAGTCAGCAGGAAAGAAACCAACAACCTCATTAACAAGTAGGCATATGACATGAATAGACTTTCTCAGAAGAGGACATAAAAATGACCACAGGTATATGAAAAAAAAGCTTGACATTAATAATTACCAGAGAAGTACAGGTCAAAGCATAATGACATATAATCTTACTTGAATCATAATAGCTATTATTAAAAAGGAAAAAAAAACCCAAAAAACCCCAAGTCCAAAAAAGATGTTGACAAGAATGTGGAGAAAAAGGAACTCTTAAACACTGACTAGAACAGCCCCTATGGACAGCAGTATGAAGATTCCTCAAAAAACTAAAAATAGAATTATCATTTGATCGAGCAATCGCACTATTGGGTATGTACTCAAAGGAAAAGAAATCAATATATCAAAGGGCTACCTAAACTTACATGTTTATTGCAGCACTATTCACAATAGCAAAGGTATAAAAGCAACCTAAATGTCCATCAGTGGATTAATGGATAAGGAAAATGTGGTACATATACAAAATTGAATATTATTTGACCATAAAAAATGAAATCATGTTATTTGCAGCAACATGAATGTAACAGAAGGACTTTATGTTAAGTGAGACAGGCCAGGTACAAAAAGACAAATATTATATGTTCTCACATGTGGGAGCTAAAAAATTTGATTACATGGAGCTAGAGAGTGGAAACTTAGATAACAGGAACCTGGGAATGATGAGTTGTGGTTGGGGAGAAGGTGGAGGGAAGTAGATTAAAGGGTACAAACATACACTTATATTAAAGTAATAAACTCAATTTCTGATAGCAGAGTAGGGTGACTATAGATGAAAAAATGTATTGTTCTTGGGCGATGGACGCCCTAAATATACTGATTTGCTCACTATGCATTATATACATGTAATACAATTTCACTGTACCCCATAAATGTGTACAGATAACAATTAAAATGAAAGAATTGAAACATATCACAATAAAGTAGTTATGAAAACTGCATGGTATTCATGTTGTACATAATAAACCTATGCAATTTTTATCAATTACAAAATATGAAAAACAGTATAAAAAATTTTTGTTATATATAGATTATTGGTTTTCAAAGAATGATATAAAAGCTATGGAGATAGGTTATTGAGACAATGGCTAACCTAGGAGTTGACAGAATAGAAGTGAAGTCAGTCAAAGCAAAATTTTAAAAAGGAAAGAAAAAGTTAACAGTGAATTGGCTGCAAGGTCACAAAACATCATGATCTATTGTTGAATTGATACATATATACTCTAGTCTTGTCTTTACCCAACTCTCTCCCCCAACGTATAGCTTCATGCAGATAATGCATATGTGGTCTGCTTTAAAGCAATATATTTTTAAAGCATGTTATCCTTTAAAAATCAATAATTTATAACAAATACAATCTGTTTATACTACTTATTTTATTTGTGTTATTTTTACCCAAATTCTAATGTTATAAAAAGATTTTCCAAAATTATAATAATCATTACCACGTCTGAAATTAGCTATCATCTACATATAGAAAAAGCATGAGATCCTGTAACATAGGAGGGAAGGGGTATTGCCTGTGTGATTAGAAAAGTATCCTATTATAAAGTTTTTCGTGAGAAACTATCAAATCCAAGTCATTGGTACCCATTTATGAGGTATGGACTCTTGGGAGGCTTTGCAGTTTTGTTCAAGAGTTATTGAATTCATAGCTATGTTCAACTTTCTTGATAACTGAAAATTTATCTTCCACATACATTTCTAAATATGTATGGATGCTGCAGTCATTCATAATATTAAAATTGACTTAAAATTCATTGCTGAATGCTTCTTTGCCATTGTACAAGAGACTGAAGAGACATGAAAGGCATACATATTTCCATGTAGATTTCAATTATATTTTTATTTTGAAATGAATCTTCATACTTAAAACTACTGACTTAGGCATATATAAAACTACTGATGTTGGCAGTACTACTAAGATATTAGACAGTGCCCACATTTCAGTTACTTAACTCATGAATCAGAATGCTGTTAAGAGTTAGAGGGATGAAACCAGCAATGGGTGTGGGGCGTAGTTTATCAGATACCTGGGATGTGCCATGTACTCTTGTACAGCAATGGTAGAATGCAGGTTTATTGTTCTCTCACTCCCCTGGGAGAGGTCTCTTTTGTCAGATGAAGAAAAGGACTAAAAATCGTCCTAGTCTAATAATACATACACATTCTGAAGAAGACTGTCAGTATTAACATGAGAAATACTTGTTTTCTGCTATGGGAAATTACACTCTGAACTTGCTAAAGCTGATTTCAGTGATATATAGGATCTGGAAGGCCTGCTCTTGTCCCTCTGAACTGATGTCGAGAGCTTGGATCCTGGAGGTAATGCTAGTGGAAGGGAGAGCAAAAAATCACATAGAGAGCCTGGAGAGAGAGAAAGATTAGGAAGGAATAAAGACTCATAAATGTTCATGTGATTTAATGTAATGAGCTGAGAGGTAATTTGTTTGAAAAAGTAAGGAAAATTTTGCACTGACCTCTGGACTCCAAGATTTTCATCATCATCTAGCAGCATTGTGGTAAGTAATATTTTTGAAATGTTAACTTATGTTCTCTCTCCCTTTCAAGCAGATAATGGTCTATACACATTGCCACAAGGAAGAAATACAGAACAGAAAGCATATTGATTTTAAGCCTCTTTCTGAATTACATGTTCAAAAGCTCTTGGGCTTAAAGTAATATGGACACAGCTATTTGCAATAAATATGTACCTGGAAATAAAAAATTTAAGGAAAGTGGATCTTCCCCTGGAGATTTAAAATAATTTCCCAGTTAAATAAAATAATACATAGAAGGTAACTGTTGAGATTAGAGATGTGGGTGGGTCTCAAAGAGGTGTGTTATTGGTCATTGGTGCTGCCCATCCATATATCTGCTTAACCCGCACCCCTACTGTAGGAAACATAGTAGGATTCCATTTCTTAGTCTTCTTGAGATTGGTTGTGGCCAGATGACTCACGCTGACAAATACAATGTGAGTGGGAGTGACATGTGTAACTTTAAGAGCCATGGTGTGACTTGCCACTTTCCCTTTCCACTGGGGTGGTTATTGTGGCAGCACAAACTGAGATGAAGCCTCCATCAGCCTGAGCCCCTGAGTATAAGTAGCAGAGCTCCTATGTAGGAAAAAGCCTATGTAGCAAAAGCTGTAGAACGGCCTGTGTAGAAAAGCATGATTGAGAACTTGACTTCTTTTGTGTTAAGCCATTGAGATTTGGGTATGTGCGTGTGTTTAGTCTTGGCTGGTCTTAAAAGTAGAGCTGCAATGTTGCTGTTAAAAGTCTAGTTGGTAAAAGTGTTGTCTCTGAGGTTGGATTTCTTGGGTTTGAATCCCAGCTCTGCAACTTTACTAGTTGTGTGGTTGTGGGCAAGTTATTTATCTTTTGGTACCTCAGTTTCCTCATATGTAAGACAGAAATAGTAATGCTACTCTGCACAGTGTTGTTGAGGATTAAATAAGTTAATATTTGTGAAGTGTCAAGAACAGTTTGTGCCATTTAGGAAGTGTAAATATTAGCGTTCTCTTTCTCTCTTTATCTCTCCCTCTCATGTAAGATCTTCCCTAATAGATAATCTATTGCAAAGAAATGACCAAAATATTAACATCTAAAAAATTAAAATATGAGTTTTATTCATTTGAAGTTTTAAAAAGTGTCACAAGTAAGTCTTAATGATAATAATAGAATACCTCCTGTTACAGATTGAATTACCAAAATTTATATGCAGAAATCAAATCTTCAGTGTTACAGTATTTGATCATGAGTCCTTTGGGAGATAATTTGGTTATGGGGATGGAGCCCTCCTGAATGGGATTAGTGCCCTTATAAACGAGTCTCCAGAGAGCTAGCTCACTGTTTTTCTGCCACACATGAGTATACAATGAGAAGTCAGTCATCAGCAGTCCAGAAGAGGACCATCACTAGAACTTGACCATGCTGGCACCCTGATCTCAGACTTCCAGCCTCCAGAGCGGTGAGGTTTAAATGTCTATTGTTTATAAGCCACCTATTCTATGGTATATTTGTTACAGTAGCCTGAACTGACTAAGACACCTCCTTCAATTATAATGGCTTAACTGCATTTGCTTCAGTTATACCTGTGCTCTTGTGAGGCAACTGGTTATCTAATCCCTTTTCCTCTTTCTCAATGTAGGAGCCACCAAATACCCTAAACTCAGTTTCATTTTCTAACCATCAGGGAATCTAGAACTCTCTTTAAGTCATCTGGATGAGTTTTTCAGATTTTTGAGAAACTTTTGAATATATTCATTTGATTCTAAAGAGGGAAACCTTCCTGGGACAATTAACCATGGGCACAACTTACTCTCTTTTGAGTGGCTGCTCCCTGAAACTCTCTGAAGCTGCCATTAGAGTTGTTTGGGTTATAGTTCCAATGATTCAAGTTCTGTGCCAGACCATTAAGCTTTTGAGGCCCAGGGAAAACCACAAAGGATTGCCAGTGTCGGTACTGAGGAAGAAACAAGCTTTGAAATATAGGAGAGGATAAAAAGTAAAGCTTCTGCAGGTATGTCATTCCCAACCAGATAAAAATATATCAGAGTGGACGATAAAGCAGGCTTTGCAAAGCTGCTGCCCGTGTAGTGGGAAAGTTGGTGGGTGGAGGAGGTGTAGGGCAGAGAAAGAGGGATGAGAAACAATCCTGGCACATTTAAACCAAAAACCTGCTGCTTAACTATAGTATTGCCACAAAAGTTTTTTCTGAATCCACAGAGGTGACTAAAAGAAACAGAGTGATGCAGATGAACAGGTAGGGATTTTGAACCTGTTCTCTGTTTAGAGAATGCCTCAAACTCTCTAGTCTAAGTCAAAGTTTCATCTTTAAGGCTCATCAAAAGATCACAAATTTCTGTTTTTCCTCCAGGATGCTGATGAGTGCATTCAACCAGAAATAAGGTCCCTGGTAAAGTGATTCAGAGTTCATTGGATTCTTAAGGTTGTTTTTTAGGGATATTTTTAAGAGAAATGTAATTTTGGAAAAAATATGTTGTGAATTGATAGCAATTCTTTTTGGTCTCAGACCTTTATTAAGGCAAAAGCATTGCAGCCACACAGCAGTTTGAGTCCCAGCTTTAACTTGTTTCACATAAAAATGCACCAACCACAGTATTCCATAGAAAAACCTGGAGTTTTCAGTGCCTTTAGTTTTGTGGTTTCCTGATTTACATGGGGCATTGTGCATAAATACGCATCTTACTTCCTTGATGAAAACAGTCTTTTTTTTTTATTGGTCTGCATACATTGTGCTAAATTTCTCTACATGGGACAAAATTTATGTTGAAAGTTGATTCAAGGAACAATAACTTGACACGATTTCTCCAAATGTAGCAGTACTTGCTTTAATCATAGTTCCCAGTGGCTGAGCTGAGTGGATAAAATCATAAGCCAACCATGTATTAATGACAATAATATGAATACTTTTATGAAAAATAAATCAATTTAGGAAATTATACATTGCAGAGAACACTATCCATTTTTCATGAATTTCTACGTAGAATTTCTATATCTTCACTGAAGAGACCTGTCAGTTCAAAAAGTCTTCAAAAACATACTTTAGGAAATTACAGTATTCCACCTTTCTTTCTAAGCATGTTAGACAGATGTTTTAGGCAAGTTTTGTGAGAACCACACATATAACTCGATTTTTCCCTATTCTATATTTCACCTCAGTTCTCGTTGTAACTCTTTCAGGGAAGATATTGCTCAGGCCTTTTGGTAAAAGCTTCATATCACACTTCTTTCATCTTTCTTTCCTTCTTTCTTCTCTTCTTATTTTTTCTCATCCTTCTTCTTCCTTCTCCACTTTCTTCTTCTTTAATGTTTCTATTGAATACCCTCTAATACAATAGGATTCCAAGCTAAGGAGCTTTCATCACTTTAAGTCTCACTGATGACTTGTAATCTAGCATCACTGATATTGAGATTATTAAAATAGATACATTCATCAAAGGAAATGTATTAGCGTGATCTGTAGGCAAGTTTCCAAGGTCATCAGTGCTGGAAAACATAGAGCACATTTCCTGCATCCAGAGAATTTACAGATAAGTAAGTTGTAAAGGCAGGATAGTGGGAGAGACAGTAGGCTAAATTGGTGAAAGTTTAAAAAATCACTTTCTTTCTCTTTTCTAAAGCATTCCCTTGCCTCACCCACACACATAAGAAAAGAGCATTTAGGGCTTCATTTTTTTCTTGTTTGAAATGTCTTTGTTTGTAAACAGAAATTATCTTCCAATTAGTGTGATTGTATATTAAAATCATTCTATTTATAATCCATTGGAGATTTAAAATATAATTTTCTAAATCACTTAAGGATAACTTTTGAAAATCAGATATGCAATTACACGAAAATACTGTTTGAATGGAACCATCACCATGCAAGACCAGTGTGAATGAATGTGACGTTTTTCACTGGACCAGAGTTTTCACTATAGCACCTGTAAGTTAAGTCTGTTTCACGCAACCAGAACAATAGTCTAAAAACTAGTTGGATTTCATGCTTCTTCTAGTGCATTTATTGAGAAATTGACCTGCTAGGAGGGGTATAGTGGCTATATGGTTGGTATAAATCAGCTTGAGACCTATAGTGAAATTTGAGCACAGTGCCCTTAACTCTGACCCCACATAATGTTGATTCCACTTTTGACTTCCCTTTAGTTCTTTGAGGTCGTTTGTGGTTTTCATGTTACTTTGTGCTTGTGAAGAGAAGTTTTCTGAACCACCTCATTTTCAACACAGTATTTTTTTCAGTTGCGTAATAAACTCTATTTTTTTCTAAGACTACACTCTTCATCTGGCTTTTGAGGTTTTGTTGCAACTATCTATGGTAGCTATCTGGAGAGAGTTTGGCACTCAGCTTTCATTTTTATGCCTTTTTCGGCTTTATCCTGTGGGCCAATGCTACAAGACTGGGAACTGTATATTCTAGACAACTTTTTCTTTAGTCTTCTGAATACATTGGCCTTTTGCCCAGCAAATATAATTAGGCAAGATTTGGAAAGAAGTAGGGAGATGGAAGCTGGAAGCCATTTTATTTTTACTCTGACAGTGGACTATGGGCTTCACAGAGATAAGTTTTGTAATTATCTATTTTTATTTGCCATTCACCTGGCACAGGTATGTGAAGGAACTTTAAAACTGTTATTAATTCTGCAAGTTTTTAACCACTAGATTTTAGTTTCTGACTCTGTCCAGGCCTTTCCATAATTTATAAGTTTTAATTCCCTGTGTTATGTCTTTTTCTGTTTTAAATAAATAGAATGGCTTCTGTTTTTCTACCAGAACACTTAACTATGTAATATAAACCCTCCTCTAATAAAGACTCATCAAACAAAAAGCAGAACATGAACTGACACCATGCTTTGGTCAATTTCCAGTCTTTCCCTTTGTTTTGCCTATTCTAATCCATCTAGGTCTGCCTCCATGTGGTATTTCCTGCTCCTGAGCCACAACTATAACCACTATTTTTAACTCTTTTGGTGGTAGCAGCTTATAGTAAACAGTTTCTGAGTTTCAATTTTAATCCTCTTTTGTACTGCTATTTTTAAATCCTGTTTGTCTCTTTAGTATCCACCATTAAATTGTAAGCTCTATGAGACCCAGTCTATTATTTTAGTTATCTTTTGACTTGCTTCCAGAGGCAACACAGTATGAGATGCAAAATGGATGTACTAAAAGCCAAACAAACAAAATTTGTAGATTTGTTTTGTGGTTATAAAAATTATGTATGTTATTATACAACACTTGCAAAGTATAGACATATGTAAAAAAGATAGGAAACATTCTTTTCTAATTCAGAAATGATCACTATTAACAGTACGTTTTATTCATAAATATTTAAATACAATTTGAGCTACATTAGATATAGGAATAATGTTTTGTATATCATTTTTTCTGTGAACATTATAAAACAAATATTTGCCATCATTAAAAATTTCACATGAGCATTGAGATGGGTTTATAGCACTTGATTATACAAATGTGCATCACTTACGTAACCATTTTTCTATTGCTAAATTTTGGGTTGTTTTCACATTTTTTACTATAAGAAATGCTGCAGTAAAAATCATTGCACATAAATTTTGTTAGCATCATAAAAAGTTCTCAGCATATTGTTTCCTTAATATTAAAGATACTTAGAGGTTATATATTCAAAACAAATAGTATTGTAAGCAATTAGCAAAGAGCTATGAGAATGCAGAAGGAAAACAAAGAATTTTTGGATGAGGTGGCTTTCCTCAAATGACTCACAGTTCTGCACTGCTGGGGAAGCCTCAGGAAACTTACAATCATGGTGGAAGGCAAAGGAGAAGCAGACACCTTTTCCACAGGGCAGCAGGCTGTAGTGAGTGCAAAAGGGAGAAATGCTAGATGCTTATAAAACCATCAGATCTCATAAGAATCGCTTACTATCACAAGAACAGCATGGGGGAAACTGCCTCCACCTGGTTGCATCCTTGGCATATGGGGTATTACAATTCAAGGTGAGATTTTGGGTGGGGACACAGCCAAACCATATCAATAATCAAATGAATTAGAGAAATAGACCTTGTATTAGGCTATTCTCACATTGCTATAAAGAAATAACTGAGACTGGGTTATTTGTAAAGAAAATAGGTTAAATTGGATCGTGGTTCTGCAGGCTGTATGGAAAGCAAGACGTTAGCATCTGCTCAGCTTCAGGGGAGGCCTCAGGAAACTTATAGTCATGGTGAAATGGAAAGGGGGAGCAGGCACATCACATGGTAAAAGTGGGAGCAAGAACAGGAGGAGTGGAGGAGGCGCCACACACTTTTAAACAACCAGATCTCATGGGAACTGACTCAGTATCATGAGAGCAGCAGCAAGAGAATGGTGCAAAACCATCCATGAAAAATCCACTCTTAATTAATTAATTCTATTTATTAATAGAATTTGAGATTTTGAAGCTTTTCTTTCATGAAAAAATTGATCAAAATTTGGTCCATATTAACACTGTCAAGTTGGAATCCAGGCAATAAGATTATTTCACTTTCCATTTTAATTTAAGTACAAATCACTTAAGTTCAGTGAAATCCACAATAAAGTTATACTGAAGGCCCTTGGAAGACAAGTAAGTGGCACTTTGATACTGTGGTCTACCTGAGTAGAAGCAGATTGTGTGGAAGTAGGAAGGAGGCACCAAGGAATATTGATGTGGGCTAATGCAAATGTTCTTGGCTGATAGAAGTATTTCGAGAATTAGTCATTTTAGGGGACTGCTCTCAGGACTATGGCCTAGCTGAGCAATATGATGAGATCATTCTTCAAATGAAGGAGTTGCAGTGAGTGAACAAAGAGAGCTATTTTCAAGTTAGCCTCTGGGCAGTCAATTCACAGAACTGGCATTTAGCATGTTGGATACTAATGGTTTTTTGTTTTGTTTTTGTTTTTTTTTTATCACGTTGGTGCTTATAAAAATGGAAAACCATATCACATAACAATATAATAGAAGGAAAATAAAGGTCAGATTTTATATAATAAAGGAAATCAATTTGCTCTGCTGACAATCCCTAGAACTTCAGCACTCAGGATGTTCAGAGATAGCTGAATGATAAAAAAAAAAAAAAATCAGAAAAGAAAGTGTTTTTAAAATTACCACAAATCCAATGAGCAAGATGCCTTTCAAAAGTATTCCAGAAGAAAATCTTGAAAGAAGGAAGCACAACATAAAATAATGTTGGTTAGGTAATGAAATAAGGTTTCACCTTGCAGAAACTTCTAGACAGCCTTCTCTTTTGCTTGGCATGAGTGATTAATAGCTGGTTCGGCCCATAATTTGTCATCTCCCACACTGGGCTCTCAGCACCCTGATGTATGTGCAGTCCACAGAGCTGGAGAGGTGGTGTCTATCACAGCTCTTACTTTGGGACTGGGTCTTGACAGGAATAGTACTCAAGACAGAGTGTGTATTCTGTTGGTGCATAGTGTTGGGTGACCTAGGAGTGGATACATGGTAGACCTTCCAAATATGCGTTAGTAATGAATCACAAATGAGATTTTCACTCTTGAAGACAATAATAAGCATTTAAAAAATTACTTAATATGAGTCTGACACTGTTTTGAGTACCTTATGTATATTTATTCATTTAGTCTTCACAACAACAATAAGAGATAAGTACTAACATGATCCCCTGTAGTTGAAGAAACTAGGAGCACACATAAAAACATGTGGAGCACACATAGAAACATGTAGAACTCAAAGGATTTTCCTGAGTCACAAACAGAGAATTGAATCTGAGAGTTGAATTTTCTGGGATTCAGCACAACACCCTTTTTCTTGAAATCTCTTTGATGGCTTTCCAATGCTATGTAAACTAAATCTTTACTAGTCTGGTCCCAAACATCTTCCCTGTCTCATCCCCTGCTGCTGCCCCACACATTCTGTATTCTAGGCACCCAGATAATTCACCATTTGCAAAATGTTATTTGACTCATCTTGTCCTCATCTACCTGACGTACACTTTGCCTCTTTATTGTTTGGCATATTTCTTCTTCGAAGCTCAAATGTAAGATCTATTTCTAAAGTCAATATAGACATCTTTGCAAGAGAAGGTAATTGTTCCTTTCTCAGTTCTCCAGTAGCCTGGCTTCCTTGCTCTGAATGGCAGTAATCATGTTATATCATACAGAATTTTGCTATCTTTCAAGTGGTGTTCCTTCCGAAGAGTAACAGGAACAATGTGCTACTCGTTTTGTTAAAATCCCTCATCCATAGCAGAATGCATGATAATATGTAATTGATAGGCTTATGTTGAACTAATAACAGCAAATAAATTATTGGCAGCATAAATAATTATCAAACATCAGAAGAGTAGAAACATTATCAAAAAATTAGAAATAAATGATAATTATCTAAATTTAAAGATAATATCTGTGTTATGTGATCTCATTTGCTGGTACTGTTACATATAACATCTGGAGAGGGTAAATTGCTGATATACCCAGACATTTTTCCCAGAAAAACATCTTTAATTTTTACTTCACTTCTACCTTCAACTTTTGCTGTTGCCTTCATGTTACTCTGATCTGGTTATTTTACATAGAAATCATGGACCATGAGGTTAGAGAAATAGCGGCTGGTGAAGGGTCAGCACTCATTTCTCACCCTTTTCTCCCTCACAAGGCTCTGATTCTTGGTGATGTTTAATTATTCCTTCCATAAATATTCATGAGTGACTTCTACATATGAGACAGTGTTCTAGGGGCACAGAAGAGTATTAAGAAAGACACTCTTCCTTCCCTCATAGGGCGGGGGAGTAAGCATTGGAAAAGCAAGCAAATGATCACTCACTGTTTTAAGGTCTTCGCTTCTTCACTTTCACTCTCCTTATTCCACTCTTGGTGAGACCAGTTGCCAAGACTAGAAACTTTGATTATGATCAATAATAGGGAAGGGGTTATCTCAAGAAGCCAAAAGCATCTTGAGCAAAAAGAACAAAGCCAAGGCATCACTCTGCCTGAATTCAAAACCATCTACAAAACTAAAGTAATCAAAATAGCATGGTACCAACCTAAAAACACATGGACTAATGAAACAGAGAGCCTGGATATAAACCCATGAACTTACAGTTAACTGATTTTTGACAAAAATGCTAAGAACACATAATGGGGACAGGACAGTCTCTTTAATAGCTTGTGTTGGGGTAACTGGATATCCTCATGAAGAAAAATGAACTTAGATCCTTATTTCATGCCATATATGAAAATTAACTCAAAATGAATTAGAGGCTTAGATGTAAGAAAGGAAATCATAAAACTACTAGAAGAAAACATAAGAGAAAAGCCTTATAACATTTGTCCAGGCAATCGCATTTTTGGGTATGATCCCAAAAGAACAAGCAACTAAAGCAAAACCAGACAAATGGAGTTACATCAATTAAAAAGCTTCTGCACAGCAAAGGAAACAGTCAACAGAGTGAAGAGACAACCTAAAGAATTGAACAAGATATTTTTAAATCATACAATTGATAAGGAAATAATGTTCAAAATATATAAGGAACTAAAATAGTAGTAAGAAAAGAACCCAGTTAAAAAATGGGCAAAGGACCTCAATAGACATTTCTCAAAAGAAGACATACAAATGGTCAATGGATACCTTAAAAAACGCTCAAAATACTAATAATTAGGAAAATGGAAATCAAAACCACAATGAGATGTCACTTACACCTGTTAGAATGACTATTATCAAAGACGAGATAACAGGCGTCTGTGAGAATGCAGAGAAAAGAGAATCCTCACACACTGTTGGAAGGAATGTAAATTGGTATAGTCATTTTGGAAAATGGTATAAGGGTTTCTCAAACTAACAATAAGATTACCATATAATCCATAAATCCTACTTCTGGGTAGATATCCTAAGGATGTAAATCAGAATGATGAAAAGATAGCTGAACTCCTATTTTCATTGAAGCACTATGTACAATAGCTGAGATATGGATATAACCTAAGTGTCTATCAAAGAATAAATGGATTAAGAAAGTGTGGTACATATATGCAAGGAAATATTATTCAGCCTTAAAAATGAAGAAAATCCTATCATTTGTGACAACATGAATGAACCTGAAGAGCATCATGTTATGTGAAGGAAACCCAGCACAGAAAGACAAATAGCGTATGATCTCATATGTGGAATCTTAAAAAGTCAAACTCTTAGAAGCAGTGAGTAGAATGGTGTTTCCACAGGCTCAGAGATGGGGGGATTATGCTGATGAAGGTGACTGCCAAAAAAAAAAAAAAGAAAGAAATGGGGGGATTGGGGAAATGTTGGTCAAAGAATACAAAATTTTAGTTAGAAGAATAAGTTTTAGAGATCTATTGTATATCATGGCAACGACAGTTAATAACAAAATATTGTACTTGAAAAATTGCTAAGAAAGCAAATTTTATGTATTTGACCATAAAATAACAATAAGTGCATTAGGTAACACATATGTTAATTAGCTTGATTTAGCTTTTCCACAATGTATCAAAACATCATGTTGTACATCACAAATAATATAATTTTTATTTGTCAGTTAAACAACAGCAAAAACAGAGTGAAGGAAGTCTGAGAGGAGACTAGTATGGCTAGCGTAATAGGTGAAATGAGTAGAAAGCAATAAGACAGATGCCTACCTAGCAAGGACAAGAAATGGAGAAATTCTGGCAGAGTGTATACATACTTTCCTCTGACAAAAGTATTCATATCACTTTGAGAGTAGAGAAACAAAAAAGGCAATAAATAAAAAAAGCTTATAGCATTTATTATATAATACTGTTCTAAGTACTTAGCATATATTAACTCACGTAATCTTTATAAACCTCATAAGGTAGATGGTAGTAACCGCCATTTTATAGGTGAGAAGACTGAGGTACAAAGAAGTTACATAAGTCAATAAGTGACAAAGCTACGATTTGCACCCAGGCAGTATACCTCCAGAGTCCTTGTTCTGAATTACTAAATGTAATGTCTCTTAACAAAACACTTCTTTAAGTAAAAGCTAACGTAAATTATCTTACTACATTACAGAAAATCAAGTGCTCTGAAAGTACTTTATTGCTTTGAAAGGTGGTCCAGCCAAATTTCAGTTATTATGAATTGATTTTCTGGTATATAGATAATTGAAGTGTTTCAGTTTGCTTCCTCTCTATGGACCATTTTTGGCTCTGCTGATATACCTTGTATGAAAGAGAACAAAGATGAAAAATGAATTACACCATTTCATTAGGCCTAACCATTCAGCATTCCTTCATGTCTTGATGCCAGGAAAATTAAAAATTTAATACTATATATGTAAAGCAATTTTCTGTAGAAATGTATGTAGAATTTATTAATATAATTCGAGATGGTCACTAGGGTGGACTATGGAGAGAGAGGGGGAGTTGATGATGCTGAAGACCAGTCTCATGTAGGAAACAGGCACTAAGGTTGTGACATATCAGCTGTGGTAGGGAACTGGATAAACTTCCAAAGTAAAAGCATATGGGCCTTTACTACTGAATAAATATGACTACTAGAGAAAAATTAGTCTTCATAATGGGTTAGAAAAGGGGTCAATGAACTTTCTCTGTAAGGGCTCTGTGGTAAATATTTTAGGATTCTGAGCCACATGGTCTGTGTTGCAACTATCTACTCAACTGTGCTTCTGTAGCTCAAAGAGGCCAGAGACAATATCTGAATGAATGGGCGTGGCTATGTTCTATTTATTAAAACAGGTAGTGGGACAGATGTAACCTGTGGGCCATAGTTTGCTGATTCCTAGTTTAAAACCATAGATGAAAAAGTCAATTGCTACTAAAGAGTATAACTCATCTTCTCACTATTTGCTATGCTTCTTTCAGTGTAGAATAAAAAGACATTGGTCATGGTTCAAAGGAGAACCTCTCTGGTTGGAAATCCAATAAACCTTACCTTGAATAGAAGTGTCAGGATGGATGGTGGAAGTAAATATATAGATAAAATGAAGAAGAATGGCCTAAAGTCCAGGAAAAGGTGGTGGAAAGCAGATAAAGAAGCAATTTTCTCATTTGAGGGCTTAGAGCCTAGGACTCCAACCATCAGGTGTAGGGGCCACAGATGATGCAGAACAATGGCCTCACAGTCTAAGGCCTGTGACTCCATTATGCCTCCAGGGAGAGAAATGGAGGCTGCTGAGGAAGCCTCCAGGTAGTTGCAAGGCCATCCCATGTGTGTTCTAGGATAAAAGAGTGACATGACAGAGGTTAGGAAATGTTCTGGGGCTTGGGTATCTTGTAAAATGAAAGGCTGGGATAATTTACTTACCTTAGGATATGGAATCCATATAATATAGACTCACTGGTTTCTATGTGTTTTGTGTTTTATCTTTATCTCATTTAAAAATGTTTTCCTAAAGTTTTTTAAAGGATTATTTTGGAAAAATTTCAAGTTTCACCTTCTCTAGACATATCCTTGCCTAGCTTCCTTTTTGTCAACTACCACTGCCTGCATTCAGGCTCTCGGGTTTCTAGCATGGATTATTGGTCAGATTAATCAATTGTCTATCCATAGCCTTAAATGTTCTCCTCCAGACTGCAATATATCTATTATTTGAAAACTGACCATGTCATTTCTTTGTTCAAAACCCTTTGGTGGCTTCCAGATATGTACAGAAAAAAGTCCAATGACCTTAAAATGGAAAAAAAATCCTTCACATTTTTTTCTGCTTATACAGGATCTCTTTGCCATTATAGTAATGTCCCACATGATGATGTTTTGGTTAATGACAGACCACGTATACAACAGTGGTCTAATAAGATTATAATAGAACTGAAAAGTCCTTATCATCTAGTGACATCATGCTGTCATACATTGTAGCACAAAACATTACCTTTTCTATATTTCCATATGTTTAGGTACATAAACACTTACCATTGTGTTACAATTGCTTATAGTATTCAGTGCAGTAACATGCTGTATAGGTTTGCAGCCTAGGAGCAATAGGCTACACCATGTAGCCTAGGTGTGTAGTAGGCTATCTCATCTAGGTTTGTGCAAGTACACTCTATGATGTTCGTGCAATGATGAAATATTTTAATGGCACCTTTCTTAGAATATAGCCTCATTGTTAGAGGCATGATTGTACTACTCTGACCTTCATATTTGAGCAACATCAAATGATTGTTAGTTTCCTACCATGCCGAACTATTTCTTCTCTCTGTACCTTTGGTCATGCCAAAATCCTTCTTCCTTTACAAGTCTGCCTGACTCTTATCCATCCTTTAAGACATGGATCCAGTTACTTTCTCTCAATCTGTGCACATTCTCTGATTGTGTTAATAAAATACACTGTTTCTTTACCTTCTCCTCCACTGGAGTATCATCAGGGTCTGTTTTCCTGTGTCTGTAGCATAGGGATTGACACATATCAGATACCTTTCAAATCGATAACAAATGAATAAATAGGCAGGATAAGTAGGTAAGAAGAATATTTCCAGGGGCAAGGTTCAAAATGGGGAAAGAGGAGAGAAGTCAAAACACAAAAGAGAGAGAGAGAAACAAATACAGCACACATACTAATTGCTTTCAAGCTATGATGAATTGTGGATTAAAACAAATGTTGACTAAATAAATGAGAAAAATATAAGCCATTCCACATAGTTTCTTTGTAATTATTTTTGGGAAGAATGACAAATATGAGTCTGTATATTGCAGTTTAAGGTGATCTGGGCATTTATATGAACGCTGAGCAATATAACTACTCATAGAAATGTACACCTAATTTTTTTCCCTGTCACAATTTATAGCCTTAACTTTTAATGATGGCCTCTGCCCTTGGATCTGCAGACATTCAAAATAATTTGGTGGGGCATTTTAATGTGCAGAAAAAATATGTAACGACATTATACAATAGATGAATTTTTAAGTCTTTTCTGCACTTATGTAGTATGATGTAGCTGCGTTAGCTCATTACCATGGTGATAAATAGTTGGTGATGCTATCCCTAAAATTTCCTGCACAAGCCAATTAAAAATATCAACATAACTATTCATTGTTGGTTATGCCCAACGTCATACTAAGCACTTCACATGGATAATCCCAACTAATCACAATAGCTCTGTGATACAAATGAGGAATCTCAGGCACAAGGCCACTCAGCAGCAGAGAAAGGATTCTGACTCCAGCGACTATGCCCTTTATCGTCACACTATGCATTTGCTCTAATTTATGAATTCCTTTAGGTCTTCCTATGTTCCGATGACTTTAATCAACATACCCTCTGTGGGATCTGCACACCTACTGGAAATAGCATGGTCTGCTCTATTCCAACCCTCCAGCTGACTGTGTAAGTCAGTTCCTAGTTTCAAGCTCAGGCTCAAAGTGTAGCCTCTTTTATGAGATTTCTGGCAGCAAGCTGGTGAAAGAAAGAATTCAAAACCATTTCTTTTGTTGAGAGAGACATCAAGCAGTTGGGAGGAAGTGGGGCTGTCTGTCTGACAGAGCTCCATTCAGCCTACAGTCTAGTCTCTTGGAGGGCAGCACTAAAGTTTTCCCATAATTGCCTGCCTAGAAGGTGGAACATGGGATGTGCAATGTCACAGCAAATGGAGGCATGTTGAACCCAATACTGCACATCAGTGAGATGGCTCAGGGATTAGCTAGGCACCCTTACCCATTTTTCTCATTTTGTTTGATTCAAAGAAATACTGCTTAAAATATTCAGCAATAACCTATGGCTTAAAGTGCTTTCTTCTGACAGCACATATTAGCGCATGATTAGAGTTGAAAACAGAGAAACCAATCCTTTTTCAGCAAGGACCAGCAGTGTGAGATGTAGTTGGATAACCTTCCTGAGGATCAACCAGACAGCAAGAATGTATGTATTAAGTACCTATTAGAAGTTCAGTGTGAATTTTTATGATTTGGGTATCAAGAAAAAAGTTTCAGCTTAAGATAAGTGAAACCATGAGCAATGCACAAGACAACACAATGCATTTCAGTGCTTGAATGACTGGCAGAAACTATAGCTATTGAGACCATAGTGAGGTGAATGATGGCTGGAATGGTCAGGCACAGTGGGCATTTGCTCTTCCTTTCCACAATCTCCTCATTTTACCTCTTCTGACATAATGCAGGTTTTGCTCTGAAAAAATCATACATCTCTCCTCTCAGGCCATTTAGTTCGGGTGATGACTAAGACAGAAATGGGCCAATAATTGAATTAGGGCCAATGGGGATATCTTTAAAAATATTCCTAGGTTTCCTGTGGCTGAAGCCAAACTTACACAAGGAGTTTTCAATTAGGTAAAACAATATATTTTCTTTTTCTTAAGCCAGTTGGCACTGGGTTGCTTGCTACTTGCAACCAAAAGTTTTCTCACCTGGATTGGTTTGTTTCTATGTAGGGTTCCATAGACTTCTGCTTCACCATAAGGTACAGTAGGTACTGGTATGTAATGTTCCTACTACAAAGCTAGAAGCAGGTAAATTACAAAAATCACATTTTTGGCTGCATGAGAGAGCTGTGCAAGTAACAAGGTTGAGATAAACCCTAATTCCTCAGAGAGGAGAAGTGGGTAGACTACCTCCAGCCATTTTTCAGTCTGGGCTATCTGCCAGTTTTTGGTGTGACCCAAGGGCTAGTTGTGCTGAAGCAGCAGGACTCTGCTGGTGGCAGGAGGAAACACCAAAGTTTTAAGCAGTCAACTAGGACTAGTGTAGCAATTTGGAAACTTGAGGAAACTGAGATGCTTGTTTTCCTCAAGGGACATTTGGTGGAGCTCCAGAGTGGCTAAATCAGAAGCTTTTAAATGCAGAAAAAATATTCAGAGTCCGTTGGTGCTTGAGAAGAAAGATCTGCCAATAAGAGAGCTTGCATCAAGAGCATCACCTGTCAGCAACTCAGACATTTGTTAGCAGGCTGGCGACAGTGACAGAAACTTATAAACAGCAGAGATGGAAAAAAATGTACTCTTCTGGGCCTCAGAAGACAGCCTTAGCAGGGTTCTAATGAACAATTTAGGAGGCTAATTCCTTTGAAGCAGTGAAATCAGAAATGGACTGAATATTACAAATATTGCAATCTGGTTTTGTCTCAAATTAATTTCTAATTGGATTGAGGTGAGAACATTGGAGATAAAATGATTAGGACTGTGTATGGCACTTTTATTCATTATATCAGGCATACAATAAAACTAGTAGAACTGTGAGGAGGGAAGATGGAAGAAGAAGGTAGAAAATAAATGTCAAATCACTAATCTAGGTAAAAGAATTAGCACGTGAAGTATTTAGAATAAAAATAAATAATATGTTAACGAATCATAGGAAAGGACCAAATAGATGAAAGGATATCTATAAAAATCGAATAAAGAACTAAGGAATATACAATTTTTAAAACTTAAAATTAAATGCATGGGTTTACCAGTAGCAGTCTGGATGCAGTAGAGCACAGAATTAGTTAGTTCAAAACAAGTCAATAGAAAACATCCAAAATGACACAAATATGGGCACATCGTAATAAATTTGGTAAATAATTAAAAGGAAAATAATCTTAAAAGCAGAGAAACAATCACATTGCCTTCAAATAAAATGAAATAAAATTCTTAGCTGACTTTTTTTATAAACACAATAAAAGCCAAATAGTAGTGGAATAATATCTTTAAAGCATTGAATAAAAATAACTTCAAAATTAAAATTACATACTGTGTAAGAACATCTTACAACATAACTGGAATGTTTTTAAAGACTATGAGAAAACTTTTCTACAGCAAGTCTCAGTAAAAGGAAACCTAAGTAGAATTCATCAGCCAAAGGAAAATGATCACAGCTAGAAACAAATGCAAGAAGGAATGAAAAAGACCAGAAAGAATGAAGAATAAATATATCACAAATACATAGAGATATATAGATACAGATATGAACCTTGATATATATCAATATTGATTATACAAAACTATTCTGTCTGTGGAGTTTAATTTATATTTAGAACTAAAATGACTAAATAAGACAATGAAAGACAGGAATTTAAAAGTCCTAAGGTACTCTAAGATGGTGTATGTAATAACCTGTATTGGACTGTATAATTCAAGGATGTGTTTGTAATATTATGGATACTGCTAACAGAAGGTTATAAGAATATGTTTAACACATAGTAGAAAGAAAATATAGAACAATAAACACATATGATTTAACCAAAATAAATCAACAAAAGAAGAAAATGAACAAATAGAAAAAAATGGAAAATGAGTAAGATGGAAAATATAAACCAAAGTAGTATTAGAAATTAAATATAAATGGACTAAATTTGCCAAAGAAAATCTAAGATACTCAGACTGAATAATAATTAAAAATCCCTTTATGCTTCTAACCAGAGGCACACATTACTTATAAGGACATAGTAAGTTTTAAAGAGGTCAGAAACATATGTTACTATATAAACAGTGATCAAAACAAAATAGCTGATTTAAGGGACAAAGTGACAATAATAGAAGCAGGGATATTATATAATAAGGTTAATCTAACAGAAAGATATCCTCATTTTTCATTTGTATACAACTACTATTATAGATTTAAATTAAATAAAACAAAAAACAAAACTAAAATGACATGAAAATTCCTACAATTAAAGCTGATTTTAAAAACTGACAAAAAGTAATATAGATGATCTGAACACTAAAATTAATAAACATGTCTTTACATATGTAGAACACCTTATAAAATTTAAATTACTGTTATGTGCACATGATAAAATTGATTATATGTTGTGCCAAAAAAGCCTCAAAAAATTTCAAAAGGTTAAAATTATTGTTTGTTTTATACGTACATTGGAATTTAGCTAAGAATCACTAACAAGCACATATTCAAGAAAATCCCAAGCTCATTGAAATTAAACAAAAAAATTTTAAGTAATCCATGGGTAAAAGATGCAATCAAAAGGAAAATTAGAAAATAATTTAGAAAATATTTTTAATGGAATGATAAAAGATATTAGCATATCAGAACTTTTGAAATTAATCTCAATCAGTGTTTACAGGAAAATTATTAGCTTAAAGGCCTTTAAACAAAGTTAAAAAGGTAAAAATAAATATTTTAAGCTTTCATTTCAAGAAGCTGGAAAATAAAAAGCAAACAAAATTGAGAAAAATAGAAAAAAAATTATAAAGGTAAGGGCACAAATAAATGATACAGAAAGATGATTTAGTAAAATAAATATTTTCTATAGAGAGAGACAGTGAAAGTGAGAGAGAGAGAAAAGTGTCAGTACAGTTTTTTTTTTTTGAAAGAAAGAAAAAGAGAGGAAAGAAAGTGAGAGTGAAAGAAAGAAAAAAAAGAATGTAAGAGAGAAAGAGGAAGAGAAAGAAGGAGAGAGAACGAGATTCTTGTTCTATTGCCCAGGCTAGAATGCAGTCTAAAAATGGGTATTAAAAACCTCTTTTATGCCAATAATTGTACTTAACAATGGAGACAGGAAGGAATAAGAGATGAAAATAACAAACAAGCAG
>CAUYLG010071744.1:0-18408 GCA_963573385.1 Cacajao melanocephalus | reverse complement strand
TATGGGCAAAAAACTCGAGGACTGTATTTGTGACTAATTGTATAACAGGTTATTTTAGTTTCTGTTCTGTGGAAAGTGTAAAGCATTCCAACAAAGGGTTTTAATGTAGATTTTTTCTTTTTCTTTTTCTTTTTTTTTTTTGCACCCATGCTGTTGATTGCTAAATGTAATAGTCTGATCGTGACACTGAATAAATGTCTTTTTTTAAAAAAAAAAAAAAAAAAAGGCTCTTCCATACAAGGGACCACCATGAGGCTGCTACAAGTCAAGACACAGGTTTTTTTTTTTTTTTTTTTAGACAGGGTCTCACTTCATCACTTAGGCTGGAGCGCAGTGAGTGGCATGATCTTGGCTCACTGCGACCTCTGCCTCCCAGGTTCAAGTGCTCCTCCCACTGTAGCCTCCTGAATAGCTGGGATTACAGGCAGACATTACCACACCCAGCTAATTTTTCTATTTTTAGTAGAGACAGGGTTTTGCCATGTTGGCCAGCCTGGTCTTGAACTACTGGGCTCAAACTATCCACCTGCCTTGACCTCCCAAAGTTCTGGGATTACAGGCGTGAACCACTGTGCCTGGCTGGTGTTTTTTTTTTTTTTTTTGATCTTACAATTTTTTTTAAATTTTACATTTTTTACAAATGTGTAAAAAAACATCTCAAAGGAGTAACTAAAATATTTTTGCTTTTGGTTTCCTGGTATGTTCTATTTTTTTTTTTTTTTTGAGTTGGAGTTTTGCTCTTGTTGCCCAGGCTGGAGTGCAATGCTGTGATCTTGGCTCACTGCAACCTCTGCCTACTGGGTTTAAGCAATTCTCTTGCCTCACCCTCCCAAGTAGGTGGGATTAAAGGCTTGTGCCTCCATGCCTGGCTAATTCTAATTCTATATTATTATTATTTTTTTTAGTAGAGATGGGGTTTCTCCATGTTGGTTGGGGTGGTCTTGAACTCCCAGCCTCAGGTGATCTGCCCGCCTCGGCCTCCCGAAGTGCTGGGATTACAGGCATGAGCCACCATGGTAGGCCCGTATGTTCTAATTTGTTAAATAATAAAAAAGCATTCTTGTGTAAGCAAAACACATATTAATCAAGGAAATAGATCATTGCTTAAAGAAATTCACTATGTTCCCTGTGAGGCTCTCAAGAGACTCATCACACATCTGCTTGTCCAGGGCTCAGCATCGGGGTTCTTCTTTCCTAAACGGGGGCACGGGAGCAGATGGGAGAGGAGGGCCCAGGTCTCATGGATGGGGTGGGGCTGTGTCCTGCCTTCCGTGACTCCCTCTCTCCAAGCTAAGGTCCCCTGAGGACCTTGTTCCTTGCTGTTCCCGCTGAAGGAGTTGAGTGGAGGAAGCAGCGTTCATGGCATCCTTGTCCTGTCCTAACCTGTCTCCCACCAGCAGAAGCAACTCCGGATGGAGGAGAGGCTAAGCTGGTCCCTGGGGGCTGAGATTGCATCTCTCACCCGAGCTGGACACCCCTCCTCGAGGCCAGGCCCCAGGCCTCAGCTTACGGGTGGGGCCCCAGCATTCCCAGAGCTCCAGCTGCTGCCAGACTTCACAGCTGGGCTGCTGGCTAGAGGAACTTTCTTTCTCTCTCTGTCTCTGTCTCTCTCTCTCTCCTTCCTTCCTTCCTTCCTTCCTTCCTTCCTTCCTTCCTTCCTTCCTCTCTCTCTCTCTTTCTCTCTTTCTCTCTTTCTTCCTGAGATGGAGTTTTGCTCTTGTTGCCCAGGCTGGAGTGTGATGACAAGATCTCGGCTCACTGCCACCTCTGCCTCCCGGGTTCAAGCAATTCTCCTGCCTCAGCCTCCGGAGTAGTTGGGATTACAGGCATGTGCCACTACGCCCAGCGAATTTTTGTATTTTTAGTAGAGACCGGGGTCTCACCATGTTGGTCAGGCTGGTCTCGACCTCCTGACCTCAGGAGATCTGCCTGCCTCGGCCTTCCAAAGTGCTGTGATTACAGGCGTGAGCCACCACGCCCGGCCAAGAGAAACTTTCTTTGGATCCCAGCAAACCCAGGGCTCTCCTGTTGGAAGCTTGCCTCACCCCTTCAGGGGCCAGGTTATTAAATGAGGCAAATGGGGACCCGGAGCTGCACTGTGGCCAGGAGAGCATCTGTGGGTTTAATTATCAGGCAAAGAGAAGGGCTTGGACATTCTTCTGGCAAAACGGCGTGTCCTGAGCTGGGCCCCGGGGACCCTGCTGGCTGTGTGAGTTTTTGTGTGTGAGCATGCCTACATCCATATTAGGTTGTTGGATAAAATATAGGACACTCTGTGAAACTGAATTTCAGATAAATGAAATCATGTTTTAGTATACATATGTCCCAAATAATGCATTCTGCATATTGATTTGCTAAATCTGGCAGAATACATGTAAACATGTGCATTCAAGAGAACACGCAGGCATATGAGCATGTACAGCAATGCAAGAACACACATATGTATAAGCATCTGTGCATGGCCGTGCGTGGTGGCTCATGCCTCTAATCCCAGCACTTTGGGAGGCCGAGAAGGGCAGATCACCTGAGGTTAGGAGTTCGAGACCAGCCTGGCAACATGGTGAAACCCCATCTCTACTAAAAATATAAAAATTAGCTGGGTGTGGTGGTGCATCTCTGTAATCCCAGCTACTCGGGAGGCTGAGGCAGGAGAATCTCTTGAACCCGGGAGGCAGAGGTTGCAGTGAGCCGAGATTTCACCATTGCACTCCAGCCTGGGGGTGGCAGAGTGAGACCCTGGGTCAAAAAAAAAAAAAAAGCATTTGTGTGAATGTAGGTAAAGCTAAGTGTGTACATATACATACGGATGGGTGTATAGCAGAACACAGCATGTGGACAGGCTTTGCTGTGTGTACACCAGGAGGGTCACTAAGGGGATAGGAGGAGCTAGAAAAACCCAGGAACTCCCAAATCCACGCCATCTGGCTCCAGGAAGAAATGAGACATCTGGCCCTGGCTTTTGGCCCATGGCAAAAGGTGCATTTTATATCTAGGTGCATGTACAAATGTAACTGTGTGCAAATATGGACACGTGTGTTTTCATGTTTGCACCGCACGCATGCATGCATGCATGAAGTTTAGATATGGGAATACTTATGTAAATGTTTGGAAGGACTGTGGAAGCTGCAGGGATGCTTGGAGATCTCACGTATGTAATTTTACATATGAGGAGGCCGAAGCCAGCGGCTGAGACTGCATGTGTGAGTGTGAGCTAGGGCTCCCCGGGGAGCAGCAGGGCTTTCTGAGCATCATCTCATCCCCCCAACTGCCCTGTAATTATCACGCTTATTTCACACGTGAGGAAAAGTCAGGTGGGGCGAGGCCAGGGCACTAGCCTGCAAGGGGCCGCCTGGGCCACGTGTGGTCACATGTGGCTTACATAAACACCATGGGCCAAAGCTGGTGCCAGATGTTCGTTTCTTCCTGGAGCCAGATGGTGGTGGATGTGGGAGTCGGCGGATTTTTCTAGCTCCTGCCACCCCCTTCCCTGACCCTCCCAGGTTTTGCCTAGGCAGGGAAGGGCTGAGGACTCGGGTGCTTTGTCCTGGTGAGAACTGCCTTGCTCTGGGAAGCTGCTTCCCTTGGGCAGGGCCTTGGGAAGCCATGATGGGGTCTGTGCTGACACATCTCCTCCAGGGTGGACTCCTTGCACAGTGCTCTTCCTACACTGCCCAGAAGCAGAGTGGCCGATCCAGTGGCATAGTGTAGGTCACACCCCGGAGCACTGCTCTGCTCTGTGGATCTGTCCCCACGTTTGGCTGGTGTGCGTTCAATCTTGCCCCCACCCCCCAGCCTTGCCCTTCCTACGGGAACAGGTGACAGCCAGCCCACCTGTGTTTCCAGGGCTTCCATAACGAAAGACCACAGACTGGGGGCCTTAAACAAGACATTTACCTGCTGGAAGTTCTGAGGCTCAAAGTTTGAGATCGCAGTATTGACGTGGTGGCTTTCCCTGGAGGCCTCCCTCCTTGGCTTGCGCACGGCTGCCTTCTACTCAGATCTTCCCGTTGTCTTTCTTCTGTGTCTGTCCTGTACTTAATCTCCTTTCTCCTTTTTTTTTTTTTTTATACAGATTTTTTTTCTGTCACCCAGGCTGGAATGGGTGGCACAATATCAGTGCACTGCAACCTCTACCTCTGGGGTTCAAGTGATTCTCCTGCCTCAGCCTCCTGAGTAGCTGCGATTACAGGCGCCCGCCACCACGAGCGGCTATTTTTTGTATTTTTTAGTAGAGATGAGGTTTCGCCATGTTGGCCAGGCTGGTCTTGAACTCCTGAGCTCAGGCAGTCCACCTGCCTTGGCCTCCTAAAGTGCTAGGATTACAGGCATGAGCCACTGCTCCTGGCCCAGGAATGTATCCTAAGGAAATAATCACAGATATGCACGAAGATGGACCACTTTTCTACTGTAGTATGGTTTATAGCTGTGAAAAACTGTTTTTGCAGCCTTGACCTCTTGGTCCCAAGGGATCCTCCCACCTCAGCTTCCTGAGTAACTGGGACTACAGGCTCACCCACCATGTCCAGCTAGTTTTTTTTTTTTTCTTTGAGACGGAGTTTCTCTCTTGTCCTGGCTGGAGTGCAGTGGCACAATCTGCAGTGGTGCAATCTCGGCTCACCAAAACCTCTGCCTCTCAGGTTCAAGTGATTCTCCTGCCTCAGCCTCCCGAGTAGCTGGGACTACAGGTGCACACCACCACACCTGGCTAATTTTTGTATTTTTAGTAGAGATGGGGTTTCACTACATTGGCCAGGCTGGTCTTGAACTCCTGACCTAGTGATCCGCCCACCTTGGCCTCCCAAAGTGCTGGGTTTACAGGTGTGAGCCACTGTGCCCTGCTCAGCTAGCACTTTTTTTTTTTTTTTTTTTTTTTAAATAGAGATGAGGTCTTGCTATGTTCGCAAACTCCTGGGCTCAAATGATCCTCCCATCTTGGCCTCCTAAAGTGCTAGGGTTATAGGTGTGAGCCTCTGTGTCTGGCCTCCATGAAAAGCTTTGAGAAGCCTAACAGAAAAGCAAGGGAGAGCCCTGAGCACACAGCCCCCTCGAGGAGGCAGGCAGGGCCCCACCTCCCGGTGTGGGCCACAGAGCTTCACTGCCTGCATTTCCAGCCACGTGGGTTGGGCCATCCATCCATTGGAGGCTGGTTAAGAAGGTGATCGGGGCTCAGTGCAGGGAAATATTATAGGTGAGGATGAAAACTACAAGGAGAGAGGTCTGTGACGTCTTAGTCTGTGGAAGAGCAGATTAACAAACAGCATGGAGAAGTTCACTATTCAGAATGTGTGTGCACGCATGTGTAAGAATTTGGATTAGGGGGCCGGGTGCGGTGGCTTATGCCTGTAATCCCGATAGTGTGGGAGGCCAAGGCAGGAGGATCACTTGAGGTCAGGAGTTTGAGACCAGCCTGATCAACACAGTGAAACCCCGTCTCTACTAAAAATACAAAACTTAGCCGAGCATGGTGGCACATGCCTGTAGTCACAGCTACTCAGGAGGCTGAGGCAGGAGAATTGCTTGAACCCAAGAGGCGGAGGTTTCAGTGAGCTGAGATCATGCCACTGCGCTCCAGCCTGGTGACAGAGTGAGGCTCCGTCTCAAAAAAAAAAAAAAAAAGAGCCATGAGGGCAGCCTGAGCTTGAACATAACATTGACCACAGGGGCGGCCTTCACCTCTCCGAAGAGCCCATGAGGCAAGTGAGTGTGTCTCCACCTGGACCCAGGGGACTGAGCCATGACCCAGGGCGCGTGTGAGTGTGTGAAATTGTGGGATCACTAGACTGTGTCCCCAAGGCCACCTCTCCGGGGGGGGGGCTGTAGCACTTGGGCTGCTTCTTGGCTTAGGTCCTCACAGTGACAGTGAGGACGCACAGGGCCTGCCCTTTCCTGAGAGTCCACCCTGCCCCATGTGTCTCTCACCTGTGAACTTGGATTTCAGGGTACTTCCCCGCCCCCATAGCTCCCTGGCTGTTTTTAGTCCCGAGGCTGTGATAACAAAATACCGTAGAGCAGGTGGCTTATAAACAACAGAAATTGACTTGTCACAGTTCTGGGGGCTGGAAAGTCTGAGATCAAAGTGCCCATAGATTTGGTGTCTGGTGAGGGTTTGCTCTCAGGTTCACACGTGGGGCCTTCTCACTGCATCCTCACCTGCGGGAAGGGGAAGGGGTCTCTCTGGAGCCTCTTTTTTTTTTTTTTTTTTTTTTTGAGACGAAGTTTTGTTCTGTTGCCCAGGCTGGAGTGCAGAGGTGCAATCTTGGCTCACTGCAACCTCCGCCTCCTGGGTTCAAGTGATTCTCCTGCCTCAGCCTCCCAAGTAGCTGGGACTACAGGAGTGCGCCACCACGCCCTGCTAATTTTTTTGTATTTTTAGTAGAGAAGGGGTTTCACAGTTTTAGCCAGGGTGGTCTCAATCTCCTGACATTGCGATCTCCCTGTCTCAGCCTTCCAAAGGGCTGGGATTACAGGCATGAGCCACCGTGCCCAGCTGAACCTCCTTTTTTTTCCAGATAGACCCTTGCTGTCGCCCAGGCTGGAGTGTAGTGGTGCAATCCTGGCTCACTGTAACCTCTCTCCTGGCTTTAAGCGTTTCTCCTGCCTCAGCCTCCCAAGTAGCTAAGATTTTATAAGCATCCCCTACCACATCCAGTTAATTTTGTATTTTTAGTAGAGACAGGGTTTCGCCATGTTGGCCAGGCTGGTCTTGAACTCCTGACCTCAAGTGATCCACCCACTTCAGTCTCCCAAAGAGGCCACCTCTCCCTATGCCACTTCAGCCTCCCAAAGAGGCCACCTCTCCACACGCCGGTGCAGAGCATCAGTGCATCTTACAGATGAAGAGACTGCCCGGAGCCAACCAGGACTACAGCCCATGCCCTGCTGCCTCCCTGAGCCTTTGTGGATGGGGCAGGTGGGAGCCGCATGCAGGATGAATGTGCGCTGAGCCCTGGCCCTCCCACCCAGAGCCGCATCTCTGTCCCTCCGTCCCCCCTGCCCCGAACCCTCCTGACCCGAGTGGCAGAGAACAGAGCTGTTTGCAGCCTGCCTGTCGCCCCCCACCCTCACCCTGCCCTCTTTGACCTTGAGATGAGTTCCTGGAGCCAACATCCCTTTCCTGGGGCTGGATACAGACAAACCCGGGGCCTCTCCCTCTCTTAGGAGTTGAACCACAGTGATCAGGAGCCCAGGAGCCCCAAAGCCCTGTGGTTGCTATGGAGATGAGAGCAGGTTTTTGGAGGGAGCTGTGATTAGGTGGCATTTGCATCTGTAGAAGGAGGCAGCGCAGCTTGCCACCCTTGAGAGGTACTTACCCCTCGGATGCCCTTTTGAGAGTTTCCCAGAAAAGCCAGGCTCACGGGGGCAGGAATGGAGATTCCTCCCCACACCTCCCCCCTGTCCCTGCCACCAGCACACCCAGGCACCCAGGCAAACTGTGGCCAGGGGACAGGTGCCATCATGACATGGGTGAGCTGCCTGCCTCGAGGCTCTCCAGGCCCCTCCTGCCACCCACCTGTTCTAGCCCCAGAGCATCCCTAAATGCCCAGGGAAGACTCAGGGTCCTTTCCAGGGGGCAGTGGCCAGAGCAGCTCATTCTCCAACAACCCTCCGTGCCAGGCTGGGTGCTCCCATTGCCCTGTCTCTGACCCTCGCAATGGTGCAAGTCAAGTATTAGCCCCATTTCACAGAGGGAGAAGCTGAGCCTCAGAAGGGTCAGCAGCCTGTCAGGGCCGGAATCTGAACCCAGGTCTGCCTGACTCCCATGTGTGCTCTTTCCTGCACACTACCCAGCCCTGTCCAGCCCTAGCCTGGCCCCCTTGGCCCACCCTGGGCCTCCAGCCTGTGACCTTCCCAGAGCACAGAGCGGAGGCTCAGGGAGAAAAAAGAAATGACCCCCAAACCCATGTGGCTGGACACGCAGAGAGTGAAGCTCTGTAGCCCACAACTGGTGGGACCCTGGCTGCCTCCTCCAGGGTGCTGTGTGCTCAGGGCTATGCTCAAGGCTCTCCCTTGCTTCTCCCACTACTCCATAAGCCAGCCTTTCTGCTTGAAAGACTCCCTGGCCAGGAGCAGGGCTCATTCCTGTAATCCCAGCACTTTGGGAGGCCAAGGCGGGCGGATCACCTGAGGTCAGGAGTTCGAGACCGGCCTGCCCAATGTGGCAAAACGCCGTCTCTACTAAAAATACAAAAAATTAGCTGGGTGTCGTGGCACATGCAGGTAGTCCCAACTACTCGGGAGGCTGTGGCAGAAGAATACCTTGAACCTGGAAAGCGGAGGTTGTAGTGAGCTGAGATCGCACGATTGCACTCTAGCCTGGGCGACAGTGAAACTCTATCTCAAAAAAAGAAGAGTGGGGCCAGGAGCAGTGGTTCGTGCCTGTAATCTCAGCACTTTGGGAGGCTGAGGCAGACAGATCACATGAGGAGTTCAAGACCAGCCTAGCCAACGTGGTGAAACTGTCTCTACTAAAAAGACAACAAATTAGCCAGTCGTGGTGGCAGTCTGTAGTCTCAGCTACTCAGGAAGCTGAGATAGGAGGATGGCTTGAATCTGGGAGGTAGAGTCCAGTGAGTCGAGATTGTGCCATTGTGCTCCAGCCTGGGTGACAGAGTGAGACTCAGTCTCAAAAAAAAAAAAAAAAAGTAAACTGACCCCTGCACAGACCCTGCCCAACACCAGATATGCTGCTGATGCCCACCCTCCAGACCCAGACTCCTTGGCCAGATCAGAATTGAGGACAAGCCATGCATTTCCCGTGGTTTCCATGCTCCTCAGACCTTTTCCGCTCCTGCTCGGGGGGATGAAACGACACATTTCAAAGCACCCTTTCCATTTTCCATAGTCATGATTCCAGCAGGCTGTCTCTAGCCTCCCGTTCTTCTGTATTCTGGGCATGGTTACGTTGGGTATGACAGCTGGGGCGCGAGGTGGTGATGCTGGGTGGATGGGATGAGAAGGAAGAAACCGGGGTGGCGGGAGGGCATGGGACAAAATCAGAGTTAGTGCCAGGCCCTGGGGATTCCAGCTGGTGCAGAGAAGTCTGAAATCCATAGGGCGGGGTCTGTCTGATGGCAGGAGAACGTGTGGGTGGGAACAAGCAGGGGTGGAGGAGGTGTCACCTTTGTCGAGACCTCTTGGGGTCACGTAAGGACGGAGCAGGCCCTGCCACACCCAACATGCAGCCCAGGGTGAGGCCCATGGAGTCTGGAAAAGACCGCCGGGGACAGCGCAGGCAGCTGCCTGGCGCAGTGGGGGTTGGCCCTCTATTTAAAAAATAGAAAAACAAGTCACCCCTACCCCGTCTCCCTGCGCCTGTCCTTCCCCAGTTCAGCCTCATTCTGAGGTTGGTGGGCGCCCTGCGTGTCTCTCTTCCCGAAGGCTTGTCTGTGCTGGGGCCACTCACGCCTGGTTTCCGATCCTGGCTCCACCACATCCTAGCTGGGCAACCTTAGGGAAATGGGTTTCCCTCTCTGAGCCTCAGTTTCCTCATCTGTAAAATAGGGATAAAATCATCACAATGAGGCATTTGGAAGATGTAGTGCAAGCCAGGCCCGTGGGAGGCGCGAGCCCCGCTCTTCACTCCTCTCCTCAAATCATGGCTGAGAACTGAATGTCAGCTCTAAGAAGAGGGTGCTTTCCAAGAGGCTGGGAACGAGAGACAGAGCAGAGAGCGGGGGTCTGAGGGCTGGAGAAGGAAATGAAACCAATCCCGCACAGACTCTTTCAGTGTAGAAGAGGCCAGCATGGCCCCGGTAACCAAATCAAGAAACAGACAGGAGCATGCCTCATGGACACTGATGCCAGAATCCGGAAGACAATCCGTCCAGTCCAACCCAGCCATGTTTAGAAGGGTAATGCGCCAGGGCCAGGCAGGGTGTGTCTCAGGTATGCAGAAGTGGCTGCCATTCAAAAACCATTTATAATTCAGCATAAAAAAATAGAATGGGCATGTCAATCACCAGGCATGTCAATCACCAGCTCATGTCTGCAGTCCTGGCCCTTTGGGAGGCCAAGGCAGGAGGATTACTTGAAGCCCGGAGACCAGCCTGGGCAACATAATGAGGCCCCATCTCTACAAAAATAAAAATAGGCTGGGCGTGGTGGCTCACACCTATAATTCCAGCACTTTGAGAGGCTGAGGTTGGTGGATCGCCTAAGGTCAGGAGTTCGAGACCAGCCTGGTCAACATGGCAAATCTCTATCTCTACTGAAAATACAAAAAAATTAGACAGGCATGGTGGCACATGCTTGTAGTCCCATCTACTTGGGAGGCTGAGGCAGGAGAATCACTTGAACCCGGGTGGCAGAGGTTGCAGTGAGCCAATCACGCCACTGCACTCCAGCCTGGGCAACAGAGTGAGACTCAATCTCAATAAATAAAAAATAAAATAAAAATATTAGCCGCTGTGGTGGTGCATACCTGTAGTCCCAGCTACTTGGGAGGCGGGAGGCTTGTTTGAGCCCAGGAGTTTGAGAGTGCAGCAAGGTGTGAACATGCCCCTGCACTGCAGCCTGGGTAGCAAAGCGAGACCCTAACTCTTTTTTTTTTTTTTTTTTTTGAGGTGGAGTTTCACTCTGTCACCAGGCTGGAGTGCTGTGGCTCGATCTCAGCTCACTGCAACCTCCACCTCCAAGGTTCAAGTGATTCTTCTGCCTCAGCCTCCAGAATAGCTGGGACTACAAGTGTGCGCCACCATGCCCAGCTAATTTTTATATTTTGAGTAGAGATGGGGTTTCACCATGTTGGCCAGGCTGGTCTCAAACTCCTGACCTTAGGTGATCCACTTGCCTCAGACTTCCAAAGTGCTGGGATTATAGGAGTGAGCCACTGTGTCTGGCCAAGAGACCCCAACTATTTTTTTCTGAGATGGAATCTCGCTCTGTCACCAGGCTGGAATGCAGTGGCGCGATCTTGGCTCACTACAACCTCTGCCTCCCAGGTTCAAGTGATTTTTTTGCTTCAGCCGCTGGAATAGCTGGGATTACAGGCATGTGCCACTGCGCCTGGCTAATTTTTGTGATTTTAGTAGACACAGGGTTTCACCATGTTGTCCAGGATGATCTTCATCTCCTGATCTCGTGATCCAGCCGCCTTGGGCTTCCAAAGTGCTGGGAGTTCAGGCGTGAGCCATCTCGCCCGGCCTGACCCCAACTCTTAAATAAAAAAGGGAGCCATTACTGGCTTTACTCAGCAGAGCACATTACCCATGCCTGTGTAGGTACACACCATCTGTCTCGCTCCCCGATGGGCACTGGAAGCTGTCAACCAACACACAGCTGAGTCGACCTCCCCACCCAGGCTCTGTCCAGCAACAGGGCAGGATGGCAGGTCCTGAAGAATTCACAGCCTCCTCCCTATTCTCTCCGGCTCTGCTCTCGCGGGTTTCCCCAGAGGGGTCATCTGGGATCTGAGGGTGGCAGCTCCTCCCATGGCCCTTGGATCTTCATGGAAAGGGGCTAGCAGAGCCAGCATTGGCTGCCGCTGCCATCACACAGGATGTGGCTGCCAGCACTTTGGGAGGCCAAGGCGGGTGGATCACCTGAGGTCAGGAGTTTGAGACCAGCCTGGACAACATGATGAAACCCTGTCTCTATTAAAAATATAAAAATTAGCCAGCCATGGTGGCGCATGCCTGTAGTTCCAGCTACTCGGGAGGCTGAGGCAGAGTGACGATTCTGGAGACACACTGGCGTCTGAGAGTCATCAAGTCCAGGGAAAGCCTTGGAGGAGTCAGAGCCCTTGTCTGGGCTTCGCTAACAGCCATGTTGGCACCGCCTGTCCCAGTTTCTTCCTTGCCACCAGCAGCAACAACACCAGGAGCCCTGCGACCCACACTGAGCATCACCCATGCTGTGTCAGGTTTGCAGGTGGAGGGCACCCCGAGTCACACATCAACCCCAAGGGGCCCCTGTCATCCCTGTTTGACAAGGACACCAACACTCTGGGAGGGACGTCAGCACCACCAGGAAGTGCTGGCAGCGCTGGCTGCTGCTGCCGTCACCCAGAACGTAGCTCCCAGGCAGTGCACCTACTGCATTCCGGGAGCTTCTCCCCTTCACAGTGTGCCAGGCGCTCTTGGGGCTCCACCGTCCCCTCTGAGCTTTAGAGGATTTGCCCAGAGCCCTCCATCCTTCAGAAGCCCCTCCTCATCCTAAAGACTCCAGAGACCGCCCAGCCACCTCTTGCAGAACCAGAAACCTTAGGGATCTGTGTCCCTGCTGGGGATACGGGCTCTGGATGGCAGAAGCTGTCCCCAGACCACACCTGGAGGTGGATCTGCCATGGATGACAGATTCTGGAGGGCGGGGGTGAAGGGAGAAGGAAGACACCCTTACCCTTCTGCTCCTTGAAAAGGCACCGCCATCAGCACTGTGGGAATGGGCAGAAGCTACTTTAACCCGCCACAATTCAAGATTGGATGCTGGGTTTTTTTGTTGTTGTTTGTTTCTTTGTTTTCCCTGAGACAGAGTCTTGCTCTGTCACCCAAGTGATTCTCCTGCCTCAGCCTCCTGCATAGCTGGGACTACAGGCATGTGCCATCGTGCCTGGCTAATTTTTTGTATTTTTAGTAGAGGTGGGGCTTTACCATGTTGGCCTGGCTGCTCTTGAACTCCTGACCTGAGGTGATCTGCCCACCTTGGCCTCCCAAAGTGCTGGGATTACAGGGCATGAGCCACCAAGCGTGGCCAAGATTAGATGCTGGGGGTTTTCACTGTGGTGGCCCGGCTGGACCCAGTGCTCCTGAGTTCCCTCAGGGCAAAGACCAGTTACAGATCCCCTGCATCCACAGCGAGGCTGGATGTGCAGGAGGCTTCAGACAGAAGCAGGGGGCCTTGGGAGGGTGGGCAGGGTCTTGGATCCTGTCTGCAGGGGCATTCTGGCTGGACCACCACCATTGAGGATGTGGAGTCTCTGCAGCAGGGGCAGGGCCTGTAGACCTGTAGGCTGGGCCTGGGAGACCCACCTGCCTGTTGTCATTGGCCGGCAGGTCCCTCTGCGGCAGCCTGCTCTTTGGACCGACAACAGTGCAGCTGTATCCCTGCCCTGTCCCGGTGAGGTCAGCTAGGACAGGAAGACGTTTTCTTCCCCAAAAGTGTCCTGTGGGTTATGGACTGAACTGGGTCCTCCCAAAAAGATATGCTGAAGCTTTAATTCCCAGTGTCTATGGATGGGACCTTCTTTGGAAATAGGGTCTTTGTCGATGCGATTAAGATGTGGGGCAGGGCGCGGTGGCTCACGCCTGTAATCCCAGCACTGTGGGAGGCTGAGGCAGGTGAATCACCTGAGGTCAGGAGTTCGAGACCAGTCTGGATGACATGGTGAAACCTCATCTCTACTAAAAAATACAAAAAAATTAGCCAGGCATGGTGGTGCATGCCTGTAACCCCAGCTACTTAGGAGACCGAGGCAGGAGAAACCCTTGAACCCAGGAGGTGGAGGCTGCAGTGAGCCAAGATTGTGCCATCGTACTCCAGCCGGGCAATAAGAGCAAAACTCCATCTCAAAAAAAGAAAAAAAAGATGTGGGTTAAGATGAAGTTCTACTGGAGTAGGATGGACCCTAAGCCAGTATGACTGTTATTCTTATAGGAAGGGAACCATAGGCAGTGGCAGGAAGACAGACACGGACACAGGGAGAAGGCCACGTGGGAACAGAGGCAGAGAGCGGCAGGATGTGGCCGAGAGCCAAGGAATGCTGAGGACAGCTGGCCACCGCCAGACAGACTGGCTCCCTCCCCCCTACGCTGTCTCTGGCTGGGCAACCTTGGGCAAGTCTCAGGGCCTCGATTTTCCCATCTATAGAATGGGCATTTCTATCACCCCACTTCAGAGGGCTGTTGAGAGCCTCTGACCAGCGCTCACACTCCAACTGTGGCTCGGGGAGCTGGGGGTGTCCCCTGAGCCTCCTGCCGATCTGTGATAGGACCCGGGAGCTCTTGCCTCCTGGCCCTCTCCCCTTTCCTCCCAAGAACATTCTTCCTCTCCTTCCTGGCTCCCTCTACCCATTCCCTCCATCTGGGCTCAGACTTCCCCTTCTGGGACCCCTGCCGTGACCCCCCAGGCTGGGCTCCAGGCCTTTGCTCTGAGCCCTCACTGTCCTGCACCTCCCTCCTGGCAGCTCTCATAGCTTGGCTGTGTTTGTCTGGTCACTTGCCCACTTCCTGGGGGACAGGGATCAGGTTAGCCAGGAGTCGGGGTGGCAGGGCTTTGGGAAGGCCTGAGGCTGAAGTGAGAGAAGGTCTCTGATCCAACAGCATCACAGTGAGGGCTTCTCAAACGGTCCCTGCCTAGGTCCCAGGGAGCACAGGACCTGGGGGCTGGGGAAGCACCAGGCTGCCACTCCAGGGCGAAGGGACCGGCCAGCCTGGTAAAGGCCAGGAGAAGGCCAGCCGTGCCCAGAGACCCCTACCCCAGCACTGCAGCACTGTCTAGGGTTGAAGAATTACCCCACCCCTCCGCCCAGTCCCATGTTAGCAAGGCCAGTGCGTCTGGAGCAATTGAATTGCACAAGGAGAATGCCACATGGAGAGGGCCATTTGCATGTCATCTGTATTGTCACATGAAATGCACATCCATAACGGGTGACTTGGAAACGACCTATTAGGTCACACAGAGTCCGGCCCCTGGGGGCCAAAGCCTCATCAATGCCCATGGGCAGTGGCCAGTGCTTTCCCTGGGCTGTGGTATGTGCACTGGGTCTCCCTGGCGGAGAGTCAGCTGACACCCCAGGCCCTTCAGCTGTCTGGCAGCAGCTCCCAAAATGCGCTTGAGGAACCAGTGGTTCCTTGGGGATTAATAGCTGTTCCCCAAGAAGAGGGTTCTGTGGTCAAATAAGTTTAGGAAACATGGGTTGAACAAGGTTTAGCAAGAAGCTTTTTCTACAGGACTTGTCAGAGCCTTTAAGGCAATAACAGCCTTTGTGAATGCCCAGCTTGGGGACAGAGCGTGCAGCACTTCCCAAAGTTATTGAACCACAAAACCCCTTTTCCCCAAAAGCATCTCTCGGGCTGGCGTCCCACGGGGCACCCTCTGGAAAGTGCTGCCCTAAGCCGTCGATGACTGTTAATGGCAACCTGCATCAGGCTGTAGGTGGGGGCATTTTGGCAGGCGTCGAGCTGTGGCGTGATGGGCACAGCCAAGAACTCAACAGTCATGACGATGAAAGGACAAGACAAGACTCGGCCCCCTCCCACCATCCTGGTTTTCGCTGTCCCCAGAGCAGAAGCTAAATAGGGCTGTCCCCACGGGTGGGTCCCAGCCGCCTGGAGAGACCCGGAGTCCAAGCAGAGGGGCAAGAGGCCCAGCACTGCCAAACACGCTCGTCGCCAGGAGGGGCGGCCTGGGGTCACCGGCCTCCAACCAGGAGGGGAAGACGACGTGAGGCCCCTCTGACTCCAGTAGCTCTGTTCCGCCCGTGCCCGCCGCCTCGCCACCCGCGGCCCCTTCTCTAGGGCCAGCCCTGCCCCCAGAGCCTTGTGTGGGCCGGCAGGTGCTTCACCAGGCAGAGATGAGCATCTGGCAGGTGCTGGAGGGCATCCAGACCAACTCCACCAGGCAGAACTGGAGGTAGCCGATGACGAAGCCAGAGAGGACGTCAGTGACGTGGTGGCGGCCAATCATCACGCGGGACAGGCCCACGCAGAAGGCCCAGAGCACCAGCAGCACGCGCAGGGGCACTGCCAGCACCAGGTGGCTGAGGAAGAACTTGGACACCATGGCGGCGCGGCTGGCGTGCCCGGCCGGGAAGGCGTAGACGTCCATGGTGAGGTAGTCCAGGAGGCTGGGGCTGGTCTCGTAGGGGCCGCGCCGCTTGATGAGCTTCTGCACGCCGGCCACCGTCATGATGTCCAGGAGCAGGGCTATGGGCGGGAGACAGAGGGTCCGGGGACATCAGGGCCACCAGCCAGGCCCAGGACCCCCATGCCCCCCGACCTCATCTCCCCTTCCTACCCTTTAATCAGGCCATTCAGCCACATGGATGCCTCAGGTATGGTCCCATCTCAGGCCTTTGCCCTTGCTGTCCCCCCCTGCTTGGCACACCCTACCCCTCCCGTAGCCACTTTCTTTGGCGGAGAAGCCTTCCCTGACCACGCTATTTGTAAAAGTCCTGACCACGATCTCTTCCCTCATCTTGCTTAATTTTTTCATACAGCTTTTCTCACGCCTTGATATAATATGCATTTTCTTTCTCTCTCTCTCTCTTTTCCTCACTCTCTCTCTCGCTCCCTCCCTCCCTTTTTCCTTTCTTTTTGTCTTGGGGGATTTGCCTCCTCTAGAAACTTATAAACGGAATCAGACAATACGTGACCTTTTGTGTCTGCCTTCCTGTCCTTAGTGTAATGTTAACAAGGTTTGCCCATGTGGCAGCATGTGTCAGTACTTCATTCCTTTTCGTGGCTAAATAATATTCCATTGTATGGACAGACCACTATCTCATCTTTCCTTTTTTTTTTTTTTGAGACAGAATCACGCAGGCTGGAGCGCAGCGGTGTGAGCTCGGCTCACTGCAACCTCCACCTCTCGGGTTCAAGCAATTCTCATGTCTCAGCCTCCCAAGTAGCTGGAATTACAGGGGCCTGGCTAATTTTTGTATTTTTAGTAGGGACAGAGTTTCACCATGTTGGCCAAGCTAGTGTTGAACTCCTGACCTAAGGTGATCCGCCTGCCTTGGCCTCCCAAAGTGCTGGAATTACAGACATGAAATACTACGTCCAACCTCCTTTTTTTTTTTTTAAATGAGATGGATGTCTCTGGCTGAGCGTGGTGGCTCATATTTGTAATCTCAGCACTTTGGGAGGCTGAGGTGAGCATATTGCTTGAGCCCAGTAGTCCGAGACTAGCCTGGGCAACATGGCAAAACCCCATCTCTACAAAAAAATACACAAAATTAGCTGAGTGTGGTGGTGCAGCTATTCCGGAGGCTGAAGTGACAGAGTGAGACCCTGTCTTAAAAAAAAAAGAGAGAGAGACAGAGATGGTGTCTCTTTCTGTTGCCCAGACTGGAGTGCAGTGGTGCAATCATAACTCACTGTAACCTTGAATTCCTGGGCTCAAGAGATCCTCCTGCTTCAGCTTTCTGAGTCACTGAGACTACAGGTGTGCCACTCTGCCCAGCTAATTAAACAATATTTTTTTTGGTACAGATGGGGGTCCCACTTTGCTGCCCAAGATGGTCTCAAACTCTTGGCTTCAAGCTATCCTCCCACCTCAGCCTCCCAAAGTGCTGGGATTCCAGGCGTGAACCGCTATGCCAGACACAATTTGTTTATCCATTCATCTGTTGATGGCTGTCGAGCTGTTTGCACCTTTCGGCTGCCGTGACTCACGCTGCTATGCACACGTCTGCCAGTGTTTGCCGAGTGCCCGTTTCAGTTCTTTTGGTAAATCCCTAGGACTGGGGTCGCTGGTTGGTAATGACAGTAACTGTGTGTGAGTCTTTGAGGAACCCCACTGTTTTCCCAGTAACCGAACTGTGTCATCCCCACTTCACAGAGGACGAGATGAACCCTTGGAGCTCGAAGCACTCATACCTGCTGCTCCTGCTTTCTGGAATGTTCCAGGCTTTCCCAACCCACCACCCCAGGGACCTGCCCCGACCTTCCAGACAGCTGAGGCCCTGAAAGGTGCAGTCCCAACACCTGGCCTCTCTGCTTCACGCTCGTCCCCCGCAGTCACTGAGGAATCTGTTGGGAGGGGAGGGCTCGCTGTCTGCAGCCTAAGTCATCACTTCACGGAGGCAAGGGCCGTGTCTGTTTGTTCATAGTTTTTTTCCCCTGGGGCTAGAAACAGAGCTACAGCCTTCAAACTTAGCTGAGTTACTGGCCTGAGGCTCATAACCAGAGAGGTGGGTGCTTTCCCTTTTATTTATTTTTTTTGAGACGGAATTTCACTCTTGTTGCCCAGGTTGGAGTGCAGTGGCGAGATCTTGGCTCACTGCAACTTCCACCTCCCGGGTTCAAGCAATTCTCCTGCCTCAGCCTCCCAAGTAGCTGGTACTACAGGCACATGCCACCATGCCTGGGTAATTTTTTTTTTTTTGCATTTTTAATAGAGATAGGGGTTTCGCTGTGTTGGCCAGGCTGGTCTTGAACTCCTGACCTCATGATCCACCCACCTCAGCTTCCCAAAGTGCTGGAATTACAGGCATGTGCCATTGTGCCCGGCATTTTTTTTTTTTTTTTTTTTTTTTTTTGAGACAGAGTTTTGCCCTGTTGCCCATGATGGTGTGCTGAGGCACAATCTCGGCTCACTGCAACCTCCAACTTACGGGTCCAAGTGATTCTCCTGCTTAGCCTCCTGAGTAGCTGGGACAACAAGCACCTTCCACCATGGCTGGCTAATTTTTGTATTTTCAGTAGAGACGGAGTTTCACCATGTTGGCCAGACTGGTCTCAAACTCCTGACCTC